>JAHBCN010001258.1:0-124958 GCA_019359885.1 Listronotus oregonensis | reverse complement strand
AGGTGCTATATATTTAAGCATTTAAAACCCCATTTTTTTAAAGAGGCGAGTTTAAAGGGCCGAAACAAGGTGTGTTCTTATACACACGCTTTTAAACGTTTATATCTCCTTAATTTTGTCACATTTAAATTTTAAAAAAAGCAAAATTAAAAAACTTTTGATACTCTAGTAATTTTTACGTATCTTCCTTAGTTTTTGAGTTATTTTGAGAAAGGTCATTTTTTATTGAAATTCTGAAATTTGACTTTTACTTGCAGCTCCATTTTTTTCAAAATTAATCAATTTAAATTGGTTAAAATTTTAGAATGTATTAATGATACATAGATAAAGAGAGTTGAAAAGGGGCTACGACTCATTTTAATTAGGGTGATAGTTAGGGGGTTGTTTTCGAAGATTTTTGCACTCAAAAAATTTTGGTCTAACCTTATTTTAATCATTACTCACTCATTTTTTATGATATATACCCTTAAAAAGATTTGTAAATGCTTCAAAAAAGTTGTTATTTATTTTCCTCGAAAAATACGTAGATTTTGCGTTATTTGCCTTTGAAACTCTGAAAGTTTGACGAATAACAGCTAACCTTTAACAAACCACAACTTGGTTTGTATTGCTCCCACAACAATTACAAAAAAAACATTTTATTCGTTATTTTTAAAGCTACGTTTTTGTTCTTTACAGTTTTTTGATAAAATGCGTACTTATCGAGTTATTTTTAAAGAACCGATTAAAAACGTTGATTTTATCGACGAAAAACTCCTACTTTCGATCGCGAATAACTCGAAAAACATTTTTGCTTAGAAATCATTTTTCTATTGATTCCTGTGGTCAAAATATAAAAAAAATCCACCTCCGAGATGGTTTGACAAGCACCCCCAAGGTAAAGGCGCCCTTGGCATGATATGATTTAATCCTTGGCTATTGCTACCTACTTCAAAATTTCAAGTCATTCTATGCATTTTAAAAGGAGGCAAAATGGTTTTTCCTGGACTAAAACGATGCTTAAAAACCACTTGACATTACTCTTTCAATTTTTCTACAGGTTATTAAAATACTTATGTCATAAGGATAAAAAAAACCCCTCTGTAGACCGCGAGTAAATAATAAAAGAATAAGTGAGAGCGTTAAAAGAAAGAAAAAATTAACTTAAAAATATGAATTCTTTATAAAGAGGTATTATTTATAAGGAAAAGTCACGAAAAGTGTTTATTATTCTAGTTTTATTGTGTTTCTGGTAATTTAACCAACTAAGTAGTAGGCACTTAGCCTACATTGTCACAATTTATTTTCGTGAACTTTGATATTATTGTATTGGAGACAATAAATTAAAACAGTAATTTTTGCTTGCTCATACCAAATGTGAATGTAATCTTTCTAATTCTTGTACCTATAGATTGATTGTAAAAATATGAGAATTAATTAATATCATATTTTCAGAACTGCGCGTTTCAGGGACGTATTCATAGTATGTAAAATGTCAAAGTTATCAATAACACTAGGATCTTGGACTTTTATTGTGATATTTATTTGTTAGTTATTTTAGCGTTTCCGTTAGTGATGTTTTTCAACCGTTTTCTAGTGATTACTAAAATATTCTTCACTTCGACACTTTATATACATTGTTTCTGAAGCTTGACCGACTTTCGGTTCAACTAGCATTACCATATATTCGGAATATCGATGCTGGCTTGCTAATGCATTTGTTGTTTCAAATTATTATAACTTCTTCAATTTTCTTTCTTCCAATGGGTTTCTTTATAGATGGGTTTTGTACCGACCAGTATGCCGGTGTTGTTTTCGACCAAGCGTGTTCGGCAATCCTGACTTCTGACTTTTCACCTCGTTCGTATATGTTTTTGTTCTTTCTGAAGTTAACTTCAAGTGGTATCTTTGTTTTCCCCAGTCTACTTCCTCTTGCATTCACAGGAATTCCGATATCTTCAGTGTTGTTTGACATTGGCATTATGATTATCATCATATGAAGAATACTTCTTGGCGTTTTGTGTTTAAAGCCGTTTAATATTATACTTATTACGTTCTGCGGAATCTTTTTCAAAGTTCCTTTAATGTATGGGTGTCGCTAAGTATTTGGATTGCATTGAGGTCTCGTTCAAGTTTAATATTAAAGAAACTTTGGAAAAGATTCGCAGAATCACAAATATGTAATATTAAAACGGCATTTAATCCCAAACTACTCTAAGATATTCTGTGGACAGACAACAATGTTTTAAAAAAATGACTGTATCTACCAAATTTCCTGTGAATGTGGTGAGGTATACATCGGGGAAACAAAGAGACCACTTAAAATTAGAGTCAAAAAACACCAAAAACATACGGAACGAGGTGAAACGTCAAAGTCAGGGATTGTCGAACACGCTTGGTCAGAACAACACAGCATACAATAGTCGGAAGAAAAAACCATTCATAAAGAAACCCACTGAAGAAAATTTAAAGAAGCTGTAATAATTTTAAACAACAAAAATGTATTTAGCAAGCCTAGGATGGATATTCCGAATATCTGGCAGCCGTTGCTAAACCGTGACGTTAATTTGTGCACAAAAGGCACATTTTTGCGATTTTTTTTATGAAGATACAGTTAAAGTCTTTTTATTAAAACTAATGCTACATTAAATTATAACATTTAAAAAATTTTAAGTAAAATTTTCATGAAGAAATATTAAAAATACGGCAATGGCAGCAATTATTTGGAAGCGTCTCGAAAAAAACGTTGAATTGCGGTGTCCCTCATAACTAAGTGCTGGATCATGCGAAATAAAAAAACTAAAGTTTTTTCGTTAACTAACGCGGGAAAAGGTTTTTCAAAATTTCAATTTTTCACTTTTTGGGAACACTTTAAAATGAAAAAAGTGATTTTTGCGAAAAAAATCGGCTAATTTGTTACTGTAAAATAAAAATTTTTAAAAAATTTAAAAAAAGCTTTCCCCCATTACTTTGTAAATTATGTACAGAAATAGTGTTCAAAATTTTAAAAGTATCGGTGCAGTAGTTTTAAAGTTATGATGGCCACCGACTTTAAAAATGTGAGTTGTGGGAAATAGGCTTTAAAGTTTTGAACACTAAAAAAATTTTTAACACAAAAAACTGACAACTTTGCGATACTCGTTGGTAGTTGACACCACGAAAAAAAAAAATGCAGGTAATAAAAAACTTTAAGCTATCCCATTTAATTAATTTTTGGTTTGAAAATTCTAAAATGAAAAAAAGGACCAAAACCTGAGGGTCCACTTATAATAGATCGCACGGTGGTAGTAGGCGTGTTTTTGCTAAAAACCCATTAGAAAATTTACATAACTAGAATATAGATATGCTTTCTCTCAGAAAGGTCCAGAACATTTGTTAAAGGAACCAAATAAAAATATTTAAAAAAATTTTTACCAGTTTAATTACTCATAACTTTGTAAGTAATGGTCGGAAAGAAAAATTTTACGAAAATTCTACTTCGTGATTAAATGTCCAACACAAAATGCATTACGCCTATTGCAAAATTACAATGAACAAAAAAAAAAGGCAAAAAAACTAGTCGTAGATTTGTCTGAGTACCCCAATTTTGATGAATGAAATATCATTCCAATTTTCGTTAAAATCGATTTGATAGTTTTGGCATAATAATTTTGCAATCTTATTTCGTTTGAAAAAATTGGCTATAGTACAGATTTAGGATTTTTTACAACTATTAGAGATCTCAAGCTTTTAAACGCTTTTCTAGAAAGGAAAATCGCATTATGTTTTCATAAGCAAGTTTGATCGGCTTACTTTACTTACCACTGTATCTTCGTAAGTGTTACTTCGATACTTCTCAAATTTTTACACAATATTCTTAAAAGGTTTTTTTATTTAGAAAATGAAATTTAAAAAAATACAAAAAAAAAGTTTAAAAAGGTTACCCCTTCCTTATGGAAATCTCTTTTTAGATCTGATTCTCTAATTTAAAAGTGGTGACTAGTTCGCCCTACATAACTTTGAGGGCAAGAATCATATTTAGATTTATAAATACCGCTTTTTTGTTCTTTTGGTCGTTTGTCTTTGTTTTTAATGTGTTTTTTCAAATCATTATTGGTCTTAAAAGCTGCTTGAATAACTTTTTTCTCTCAAAGTAAAAGCAGTTTTGGAGAAATTTTGACCTACCTACACCTACCTATGTGTCTTTTGGTTTAGCAATTTTGTGTTAAATTTTATGGTAATCGAAGGATAAATGTACAGGGTGTCCCAAACTGGGCGCGTTCTTATGAGAAAAACCCTTATTTGAAGGGATAGAAAAAAATTGACCAAGGTGTCCGGAGCTCAAATTTAATGAAAAAACTACTGGCGCTAACAAAACTTTGCTATCTCTTATCGTTTGGCCACTAGAGGGCGTTTCTCGAAATTCGTCGATTTTTTAAATGCCCCATAACTTTCTTATTAATAAAGATAATTAATTTTGATAAACACTTTCTTAAGGCACTTTTTTTCGTAGAATTCATTGCGATAGGCAGAGTTTTTACAGGGCGTTTAGATTTTCGTGCACCACCCCAAAATTAATTTTTTTATATGGACCACCCTAAATATTATAAGATTTTTGAAAAGCTGGTAGAATTTCCTAAATTTTGATGTATCACTTGTTATGTTTATCTTAAAAACCATTAGCAGTATTACGATTTAAAAATTAAAATAATGTGCCTACAGAAATCAACATTGCCATGACTAATAAAATGACATAGGATACTAACATGTTAACATGTAAAAAAGCAGTAGACCGTGCATATGATTTTTTTGTTTTAATATTTTAACAGCTTCTGAATAGTTGAGAATTGACAGTGGTACTTGATATTGTTAAATATTTTGGTATTTTTAGTAGAAAAAAAAGTAATTTAAATAAGTGTTTAAGAAAGGTTTTTAAAAAGTGTTAAAAAATGTATGAAAATTTTGAAAAGTTCAGCATGCTTGAATGTTATATAGAAAGCAACAAAAACGCTCAGGCGGCAAGAATCTTGTATTTTCAAAGATATCCCAAACGGCAGCAACCATCCAGGGATGTATTTGCTAGACTTGCCCATAATCTTCAAAATTTTGGCTTTTCTAACAAACCCAGAGCAAATTATGCTCAAAATCAAGAAATTCAAAATGAAAATGAAGTAAAAACTCTAACCGTATTGGGCACTTTATATGAAAATAATGGTGCAACTTCCACAAGAAAACTTGAAGCAGAGACTGGCATATCCAGAAGCAAAAACCACAGGATTATGAAAAAAAAAAAATTAAGCCTTATCGAACCCGCAAAATCCATCATCTTCTCCCTGGGGATTTTGATCGAAGAACTCGTTTTTGTGAGTGGTTTTTAAATAAAATACAAAATAAACCAAATTTTGCTTTAAATTGTATTTGGTCTGACGAGGCTTCGATTAGTAGTGCGGGCATATTTAATCGGTTTAATAATTACACTTGGTCCCAAGAAAATCCCCATGCGACTGCCCAAAACAGACAACAAGGAAGATTTAGCTTCAATGTGTGGGTGGGAATTTTTAGAGGACAATTCATTGGACCTACATTTATGATGAACCGCTGAATTCTAGACAATATTTGGATATTTTAAGGGACCAGGTTGAACCATTCTTGGAAGATATTCCCATAAATCTGATACCCAGAGTCTTCTTCCAGCATGATGGTGCCCCTGCGCATTGTGCAAGGACCATAAACGATTACCTTAATGTTCAGTTTGGTAAAAATTGGAGGGAAATCAAGGGCCCATACAATGGCCTGCCAGGTCACCGGACCTGACTCCCTTGATTTTTTTCTTTGGGGTAGAATTAGAGACCTTACTTATAAAAACAATAATTTTAATACCCGGGAAGAATTAGAAAGGGCGTTGCGAGGTGCGTTTAACCGAGTTCAAAATATAGAACTTATTAATGCAGTTAATGCTTTAAAAAAAAGATGTAGAATTTGCGTACAACAAAATGGGAGACAATTTGAACATTTGTTAACATAATTTTATTTTATTCTTCTGTATTTATTATCGTTTATTAAATTCCATAAAATTTTATATTAGGATTAGGTAGAGTTATGTTTTTTTGTTAATATTGTTGGTTTGTTGTTGTTGTCGTTTGTGTTTTAGATAATTATTAATTTAATATATTAACTATGAGTAATCTCATCATAAAACTTTAGATCTGTTGTTTTAATCATAACATGTTAGCATCCTATGCAATTTTATTAGTCATGGCAATGTTGATTTCTGTAGGCACATTATTTTATTTTTTAAATCGTAATACTGCTAATGGTTTTTAAGATGAACATAACAAGTGATACATCAAAATTTAGGAAATTTTACCAGCTTTTCAAAAATCTTATAATATATAGGGTGGTCCATATAAAAAAATTAATTTTGGGGTGGTGCACGAAAATCTAAACGCCCTGTAAAAAATCTGCCTATCGCAATGAATTCTACGAAAAAAAGTGCCTTAAGAAAGTTTTTATCAAAATTAATTATCTTTATTAATAAGAAAGTTATGGGGCATTTAAAAAATCAGCGAAATTCGAGAAACGCCCTCTAGTGGCCAAACGATAAGAGATAGCAAAGTTTTGTTAGCGCCAGTAGTTTTTTCATTAAATTTGAGCTCCTGACACCTTGGTCAATTTTTTCTATCCCTTCAAATAAGGGTTGTTCTCATAAGAACGCGTCCAGTTTGGGACACCCTGTACACACTATAAATGAGGCTAATATATCTAAATTTTATGATCTATATATTTTTAAATAGGTATATAATCGTTATACAATTTAAATTTAATAAGTTTTTCTTTCTTTTCAGGTAAGTTGCAGTCAACTATCAGGAAACTATGTTATTAATAAACGTTGTAAGCTTATCCTCCCAAATGTTTTAAAGTTTTTTTTTATTGGTAAGACTGGGCACACTAAATATATTTCTTTTTTCTAGTGGGTCCCAAAAAATATACAAAGATTCTCAGCATAAATTAGAGCTGAACTTAAAGGTTCGTTTTTCCAATGTTAATATTTCCACTAAACCAACAGTTACAAATACGATAACATAGGTAAAATTGGTTGAAAGAAAGAATATCTCAGCAATAGGGCAACTCATTAACGTATTCACTAAAAGAAAAAAAATCAAAATCTTTTTTATATTATATTATATATTAAGTAGCTGTGAGGGCTTGTTTAAAAATGCAAATGAAGACAAAAAACACTTTCTTTAAATCACATCTGGCAAAAGAATATTATTTTGGCTACGTGCAGGACCTTCAGTAAGGGGCAGCTTGATCTCAAGATATAAATATGTGCACAAAAAGGGTGCACGAGGAAGACCGTGCGCCCACATACCTAGTGTATTGTTTCTAGCAGATCATCTGCTAAACTTCAATTTACTGAAGGGATAACTAGCAATTTTAAGCTTATGAACTGATTTTTTTTCTAATCAGACACTAGCTTAATGCATCAATTTAAAATTGACCAAAATAAAATTTCAATTATTAATGTTTGTGAAAAGTGGTTTGCGTCAGGATTGCTTTTCCAGCCATTATTCATTTACTTTGACTAAAAATACTCTACTTAAAAAAACAAATTTTTCTGATGAAATTAGCGCTTGCACAAATTTGTAAGAACTTCTGCAGCTAACGGCGCAGAGCATACGAAATATTGCAGATTTGGAGAAAAGTAATGAGTTTTAGACTTATATGCAAATAGGAACCCCTTAACCAGTAAAATTATGCCTTTTTTTTTTCATTTCCGAACTGCGTATTGGCATAGTCTGTATGTCAAATCACGAAAAACAATGTCCCAACGATTTACTCATAAAAGGGGACAATATCTTCGTCATCATGTTAATGTTGTTTGTTTGTTTGTTTGCAGTTTAGCAACACCATCTTAACTTTGCTCGTGGTTAGTTCTGTTTAGTAGTAATTTCGCAAAAATAACTGCCTTTTGCTTGAAATAAGAGGCATTTCAAATATTTGCATAAGAAAATTGAGTGAATTTTTTTTACTGGCCTATTGTTTTTAGAACATAATTTGGGATTTGACCATAAAATTTCAGCAGGCGATAAAAAAAAAACAAATAGAGGATTTGCTTTTTTCCCTGGGAGCCACCCGGAAAAAATAACTTTTTTTTCGCAAATTTTGAAATAAAAATTTTCTTTACCAAAGTGTTCCCTTTGAGCATCTGGTATATATTTGGTATAGGTCCCATGTCTCACTTTTTGGATATATTTTTTTAAATAATAAAGCCGCTACAGAGTAGAAACCGCTTAGTTCTGTTTACTACTAACCAAAACTAGCAGAACTGGAAATATGAACTAGTCCTGGTTAGTAGTAACCAAAACTGATTAAAAGAAGAGGCTCTTATCGGCCAACGTAAATAAAAATAAACCTTATACAAAATCTTACTTACGAAAACAGAACATTTAAATTTGATTTTTTATAGTAGATCGCAACAAATGCTACTGCATTGAGATGCTTTAATAGTTAGCACGTGGTTTCCTAACGCAAGAGAGAATGTCGACCCTTTTATGGGAAAATCGTTGAAACATGGTCTTCCGTGATCGATATATATTTTTCTATGGTTGCGTGTGGTTGCAATACGCTTTCGGATCCATGTTTATTAAAACTTTTTTGTTCGGCTTGACATTTCATTTAAAGTTTGAGATTTTTGTTCACTCTCACCATACATTCGATGCACTGTGGATCGCTTCGATTCGGGTATAGATATGTGTATTAACAGAGTGCCACAAACTCAATTGACCTTACCAGGGCCGTATCTGGACCAACATTTGGGTGGAGGGGGTTAGGCTAGTGGCATTTGATAAATTAGGAATTTAAAAAAAAACTTAAATTTATAAATGGGTTTTACTAAAAGAAAATATCAGGTTAAACTAAAAAACACACTTAACAACGTTAAAATTTTAAAAATAAATAATTATAATAACAACTGAATATTTCTTTGCTTTTTCCTCACAAAACGATTTAAGACTTCCGTAGTATCAATTTAAATATTTGTATGTACGCTTAAAAGAGCATGTCCAGTTAAATTGCGCAAATGGTCTTTTAAACGTCTTAGCAATGAAAATGATCGTTTCGAGGAGGCTGTAGATACAGGTAATGTGGCCGCAATTTGCAACAAAGTATGAATATTAGGAAACAAAGATGGATTACATGCTGATAATGCACCAAGAGCATTATCAGTATGCAGAGCAGAGTTTCGGATTTTTTAAAAATATTTTTAAACTCTTATATTTAGTCTATCTATAATTCATAAGCAAGACTCTGGGAACCCCCTATTTTTAAAGTCACGGAGCAGCGTTGCCCGATTGTTAAATATCGAGCTTGATCTTGAGTATAGACGCACCTAAAACGTTACCCGCAGATCTTGACGGATTTTTTACGATTCCAGGCTATTGTAGGTTCATTTATCGTTGATTTTTAATGTAGAAAAAGTGGTTTTGCAGTTTAGAAATTTCTTTCTTTGACCAATAGAGTGATTCAGATACTTTTTTTTTGTATTGTTGACCGTGACTAAATAAAATATATATTGTTCAAAAAATCTTTAAAAAAAGAGAGATATTGTTACTAGTCGTTTTTATTTTATTTTACGTTATAAGATTTTCGGGGGGGGGGTTAAAACCCCCCCTTAGATACGGCCCTGGACCTTACGAACAGCAATGCAGATCATCTAAAAATTTAATTTAAAAATTGAAAAGGGCGTTTAAGTTACTAGCTTGTTACTGTCAAGAGTAATGTTTCGGCGATTTTGCAACTGGTCCGCCGGTCGTCGATCCTCTGGATTATAAGTTCACTGGATATTGCGCGTACGCAGCAAAGTGGTTACAGTTGGCTGCCTGAGTAGATTTTTTAAAAATGATTTTTATATACAGGGTGTAGTGCAAGTAGTGTAGTATATTAAAATTTTATGTGTGGACAAGTGGACATAAATTGATTAAAAGTTGTAAAAAATAACGGACCGCCATTAGTTACTGAGATAGTGGACGCTAAAGCAGCAAAGTTGTAATGCTGCGTTAAGATTTTAATGTCTGATCTATAGCAATAATGGCCAAGATTTTTGGGTGTGCGCAGCAAAAATACATTTAACTTTTTATTAAAGTAACATCAACAGTCGATTAGAAAAGAAACGTTTTAAAACGAAATGAAATTCGTTTATTAATCATAGGATTAATGTATCAGTATCGTTACCGTCAATAAATACAATAAACATTAAGTCCAAAGTAAAATAATACAGAAAAACGAAAAAAATATGTTTTGGTAGAAACGGCAAGTTATTTTTGATCGCTAATTTCGTTAGTGTTAAAACGTATAATTAACCAGTATAGAAATGACGCGGTAATAATACCACACCTCTCGACAATAACAACTGTCAAAAATACGATTTGTCAGGATGAAATCTCAAATGACATCCGTCAAAAATGGCATTTGTCAAAATTACATTTGTAAAAAAAAATCCATACCGCGTTCTTATGATGTGTTTTTTTTTACATTTGAGCCCCTAAAAACCCTCCCTAACGTACTTTCATGTCTGCTACAATTTTATGGGAATGGGACACGATCTCAACCCCTTATTATGCCTGGATTTGCTTCAATTCTGTTATCGGGGTTTTGAAAAAAAAACTAATATAAAATGCGTTAATTTTAAGAAATTAGCGATCAGTGTAAAATAGTATAATAAGTCAGTATGTACTAAGGATAATATACCTTTGAGCCTTTACAACCACCACTTAACAAAAGAAGTATTTCTACTATATTTTGGAAAACTTTTAAGTTTATCGCCCTAGGAGGTCTATTCTTCAGTCTCAATTGAAAAATGTTGCAGTTGAGTTCTGGTTACTCCTTTGTTTCACATTCTTGAGTGTTATGCGAGGCATAATCTCGAATTCACATTTTGTCGAATGACAAAACTTGGCAACAGTGTAAATGTGAATAATCGAACGATAAAAGGCTCTTAAGAAAGCAAACATAACCTTTAAAATTTCAATGATTTACCGGTTATAAAAGAAAAACTCCAATGCTGTAGTCAAGCTCATAAAGATGGGAAAGAAAAACCTTTCTTTATCATTTATATTTAAAGAGATCGAAAAAAAGTGGATTAATATTGCTTTAAAAGTATTCCTGGCCGAGAGAAAACCCGGACACCTGGAAACTATGGCGAAATAATGAAATATAATAAATTATATTACCCATAATACTTTATAGACAACTGTGTTACTAAATATAAAATATTTTTTATGTACTGTAATTTCATTGACATACAAACATTTTGCACTTTATTTTTTCTAATATGTATTGCTGGTGTTTAAAAAAATTAAGAACTTGCATACAAACATTTGTACTTCTATCATTTTTGATATACAGGGTGGTTCATGAGGAAATTTCAATACTTCAGGTACGTACTCAGGATCCAAAAATAAGCATAAAAGTCTATACACATATGGGTCCGCAAGACCTTCGTTTCCGATATACAGGGTGTTAAAATTTTTATTTATATATTTTTTTATTTTTATTTTTTTTATGTTTTGCTGAACATAATTTAAGAACAATAATTTTATTGAAAATTAAAATACATATCGTTTAATTATACATTTTGTTTAATTTTTATTAAATTTTGCTATAACAAAATCAGATGCGTGTCTGGGGTGGTATTTTTTTTTAAATCCAAATATCTGGAAAACGGTTGCTCATATCGACTTTTAACAGGTATACCTTTTTGACGTAAAAATGACAAAACAGTTATTTAATTTACTTAAAAATGTTATACAGTGTCCTACCAAAAAGTTGTGATTGTTCAAAATAGTAAAAAGGCGTGTAGGTGGCTCCCCCTACAAGAAAGAGCCGTACTAAGACTAGATTCAAATCCGTCATACCAAAAAACCCCTGGATACCAAATTTTACACTAATATTTACATAATCATAGATTTGATTTAAAAAATAGAAAAATTAAATAAAAACTTTAACACCCTGTATTTCGAAAACGAAGGCCTTGCGGACCCATATTTGTATAAACTTTTAGGTTTATTTTTGAACCCTGACTACGTACCTAAAGTATTGACATTTTCTTATGAATCACCCTGTATATTGCTCGATATTATATATGAAACTTAATAGAATAAACTTTATATCAGTAATTACCGATATTTTTTTACAATTTAAAAAACGATCTTTAAAGAAAAGTTAGGTTAGTTACAACACCCACAAACGACAATTAATTTCTGGAATGGGTCCTACCCACTTACAAAAATGTCTAAAAGTCTAAAGTTGTTTTTTAAAATTAAAAAAAAAAAAATGTATATGGGTATAACATAATAATTATTACGCATATGCACCAGTGTCTAACTTTTGACAACGGTCAATCTTGATTTCATATGACGTAATAGTTTGAAAGCGCCAACTAAGATTAGCGACACCCACAATGTGTTTTAATTTTTTTTTGCCAAAACTTTATAGTGAAATATCTTGGAAACGAAGAAAAATTTGCAAAAAAAGTATTGTTGGTTTTCGATTCAAAATTTAAAAAAATAATTCGGATTTTCATTTTTCGCCTCTACTTACCAATCACCCTGTATACTTGCCATATAGAGACCAACAACACTTAAATTTAATGCCAAAATTTAAAAAAACTATTATTGTTTATTTTTAAGATCTTTTTATAGGATATTCACCGTAAATAACCCTGTATACGAAAATTAAAATAATTATTCAAAAAATTTAGAAAAAAACATTTTTCAAAGTTTTTCACAATTCCAAGAGCTGCATGGAGCAATTTCAGTTATAACTAACAATAAGTTGGCTTAAATTGACCTCTGGCGTTTGTCTTAAAATTTTATTTCCATGTTTTGCGCGCACCCTGTATGTTATGGGTTAAAATGTTAGGTGGTTGGGATAACACAGGGCTCAGATTATCCCGCTTTGAATGTTTATTGCATATTAGGGTTTATTAAAGCAAGACTAACATTCTAATTATTTATTGTAAATAAAGGTAAAATAATATATTTATATTTTACCAATTTATTCGTTTGCCAATAATATTTAGTTAGATAAATACTTCAAGGTTGTGTTTTACGTGTTCATTTAGTTGAATATATATTGATTCTTTGTATTAATAATCTAGAGTAGCCTATTAGGATTATTTCCTAGACGTTATAGTATAAGGGCGACTTTACTAGTGTTTTGGTTGACAAACTTAGCGAGACGGTGTTTTTTACAGATATACAGGGTGTCCGGGAAAATGTTTGAAATCTCCCGTATATAAAAAACGTGAAAAGAATTCTACCAGTTCATATAAACTTTTTTCGTATAGGCTCAGGCTTCGGAGATATCTCTCCCAAAGAGCTCCAGTGAAATCAAGTTTTTCAGATATAATTATTAAACCACCAGGTATATTCCCATTGTATTTTAATAAGATGTAATACCAAGTACGACTCTTTAAATTACTACTAAAGGAAGTTTGTGAATTACTCCCAGTCGCAAGGACCGACTAGCTGTGACACTCATAACATAATCTCCTTTTTACGCCCTATATTGAACTTTGGACGTTTTTTAACATGCGTTTAAATAATGACTAAAAATTAAATACGCTTCATTCATGTCGCTAATCATAAACATTTTCGAAAAAACGTCACTTTATTTACACTGTTATTCCCCTAAGTTTTATCGGGTTCAGTATGAAAAAGAGGAATTTTCTCCTATCACGAGCATAATAAAAAGTTAAACTTTTACTCGCGAGCACGTCACAGTTGTCTTGTCATTTCCTACCATTTAACATTGGACAGAATATAACAGAAACTTTAGGTAAAATAAGCACTGAGTATATTGGGCTCTTTTATTTATAAAGATAATAAAGAAGAGACATACATTAACAAGGAGACGGCACGGCCTTGGGGTCGGCGATTTGGTTCAATTTTTTTGTGGTGCTAGAGTGTACTTGGTAGATCACAATAGTAAAATACTAAGGCGGTCTATTAAGAAAATCCGCAAAAAAAAAACGTTTTATTTTTTTTTTGTGTAGCATACTTACTTAAAATGAAACACCATTGTCAAACAGCTATGTGGCTCAGGCGGTAGCGTTGAAGGTTCCTGGTTCGATTCTGCTTCATGCCTTATTTTTTTTACGTAATTAATTATTTTTAATATTACTATTCTTTAAAATACTTCTGAAATTTCTTTTAGTTTAGTAGTGTTTTTTTATTCACAATTAGGGAAAAGAAAATAAAATATTTTGAAGCCAATTTGAATTACATTTTTATTAACATTATAATTATTTGCAAAAACCAGAGTAATAATTATTAAAGAAACATTTAAAACATAGGTACATCATTTACATTCATAAAAACGATTCTGTCAGTACATAGTTTTGAGGCATAGATATGTAAAGTAATGTTACAATTATTTATTTAAAAAATTTGGTATAATTAAATTTAAAAAGCATTTTAAAGATTAATAACATTAAAAATAATTAATTACGTAAAAAAAAGTAAGGCATGGAGCAGATTCGAACCCAGAACCTTTGGGTTGGAAGTCTCGAGCGCTACTGCCTGAGCCACTTGGCGATTTAATAAAAATATTACATTTTTAGTATAAATGCTACACAAAAAAAAAATAAAAAATTAAAACGTTTTTTTGTGAGATTTCCTCAATAGTGCGTCTTAGTATTTTAAAATTATGATATAGAGATCGAACGCTGTTAGAACAACACCGATACGTCACGGTTTTATACGGGTTTGCCATATGAGACCGTGACGTATCGGTGTTGTTCTTACAGCGTTCGATCTCTACTAAGTGCACTCTATCACCACAAAAAAATTAAGCCAAATCGCCGACCTCAAGGCCGTGCCGTCTCCTTGTAAGTCACTGATTTTACCAATGGTTTTCGCTTATGGTCTTCATTCAGTTCAGATTCTTAAGAATATTAATAAATTCTTTCTACTACCTTCTTAAAAAAATACCCTTTTTAACCCCTGAATAAGTATAGAAAACAACACTCTACCTCCCTTAGGAAGGTATAATTTGTAACTCCCTGTTCCAGCCGAGCATGCCTATTAATTTATGTCTTGTCAATGTCTTAAGTGATTTCAGTCAATCACTTCATTCACAATTAATCACACATCAATTTAATGCCAATTAAATCCAAGGAAGGAAATGCACTTTACCCTATAACTATTATTTGTCCAGCACTTTGTTACTAAGAAATTCATGAATAATCGGCATATTTTAAGTTTTTATTTTTCAAGAAATGTTTTTTGCTAAAACACCCTTGAAATAGTGTTAGGTATTTTTTCGTGTACATTAAGTTGTATATTATAATCGTTGATTAATAGAAAATCGTGCATTCATGAGAGCTATTAATAAATGATTATGTATACGTACCGTTGATTTACTATCTAAGTTTAATTTGATTAGAAAAAAAAAACATGTTAAGTCTAATTTACCAATGATCTCGCGCTACTTTGCGGGCTCGGTCCGCAGAAATCGCTCTCGTTACACAAAATAAACTTTTCCTAACGTATTCCATACAAGATTTTTTCTAATTTTGAATAAAACTGTTTAAAATAATTTTAAAAAATCGTTATAATAGTTTTTCGAACCCTGTATTTAGTTCGGTCGCTAAGCGTTGTTTAATTGCGGCGTCTTTAGTGACATGGTTAGTGTCAGAAAGTTTTTACATTTCTCAAGCCAAAAAATGTCGGAATCTAGTTTGGATGGCCCTAGTGATGTGTAGTGTGTAGGAAGCTGCTTAAATTTCAATGTCGAGTCTGATCCCTGAAAAATAAAAATCAAAGCACGATTTGGCTTAACAAAAATTAAATTGAGTATGTTATTATATATTTGTTCATATTTTCTTTGTGCAACTGTGCAATGTCACTTTTTATGTCAAAATTAGAAAAAAAAACCTACAAAGTGCAAGCTGCTATTCATATAAGTTTGGAAGATCTTTTGGAAATCGCGAGGAAACAAAACGGTTACATGAAGAGGCATTTTTCAATCGGCTTCGCCTTTTTAAACTCATCAACTGCACTTCCTGGAATAAGAAAAATTAAAACAATAATTGCAAAAATACATCTAAATTGCACAAAATCTAAAAAAAAGGTTAAACTTTTGTTATTATTGATAAATAAGACATACATTTTTTTCATCATATTAAAATATAGCAGTAAAAATTTTGCGTCGAGATGTTCATTAAAATTTTTGTTCCAAAATTTCTTGCCAAGGATTAGATATGTCCTTTTGATGTAAGAATACCTTTTTTACTCAGAATGGTCTGTTCTTTCTAAATGCTAACTCAAATTCACGAAAAAGCATAGCACAAAAAAGTGTTATTGACACAACGATCCTTACCTTTAAATACCTACCCTTTATCGAATTGAACACAAATCTGTAAAATTTTATTCAAATTAATTTTTTTAGTAGTTGCAATTAATCTAAAACATTTTTCTTCGCCTTTACTTCAAAAACCAGATCCTTTTTTCTTATTTTAATAAGAGGGGGAAGCAAAACACACAATATATCTAATGTGTCAAGATTATTAGAAAAGTGCCTGCTTTTAAAATTCGCGGATATAATAACCACCACACTCTGCAGAATTAGATATGTGTATTTTTTTGTGGGGAGCTCCTAAAATTTAAGTTTATAAGACTTCACAATTTTAATTGCAGATGGAATTTAATTTACTTTTAAAAAAAGTGTTAATAATGGTGGCCATTTTGTTCATTTTCTTTGGTAATGTTTTAACACTACTTACTCTTTTCAGTTAAATGATACTGGCAGAGAACTAACATTTGTTTTTTAACAGAACGGTTTAAAAGTTAAAAAAAAATCTAAAAATAAATTCAGTTACTGGATAAAAATATCATGGTTGTTGTATCCTTCGTGATGTAGAAAGTCCTAAGAAATGTTTACTAATAACGTCATTTTTAATTCTACTTTTTTTTATAGCCGCTCACTATAGTACTTAAAAATGTTATTTTATTGGGTCTGACTATACACAAAAAAAAAATAGAAAAATATCATATTTTTTAATCTGTTTTAACGTCTGCTATACAATCTCGAACATGTATTTTTTAAATACCCTCTACAGAGCGTACATAAAATTTTGGACAACGCATGCAGATTTCTCTTCGTTTCCTGACGCGATGGTGAAGGCGCATTTAATGGCCTGTTAAAGTTTCATTCAATTTGTCGATATGTTGGATTACGTTAAAAATTTAAAATTCTATTTTTGTATTATTATTTATAGATAACTTGCTGGTTATAAACCAATACCTGATGTTAACAAACCAAGTCTAGCAAAATCTTAATTATTTGGCAAGCTATACTAGGGACTATCTTGATATTGCTATTCCAAACATTGTTTTAAGTTTTTTTTTTGTTCTGTTGCCAAATACGTAAAAAATATTAAATTTAAAATAAAAAAATTAGTATTTTATTTTAATTCAGTAATTACGAGACCTGGGTGGGCATCGAATTCAATAATCGATTTCTTTTTAAGGATCCGAAGGCTGGAATCGATTATTTTTTAAAAATAGGATCCGTGATCCTTTTAAAATTATGTAACGAATCTGTAGATTATTAAATAATTTTAATAGGATCCGAAATCAATTCCGTTTTGTAAGGATCCGATTCCAAAAGGAATCGATTCCTTTTTAAGGATTCAGAGTGCACCTAAAAATGAGCATACATTTATTTTACTTGTATTTGATCCTAAAACTTAAGGTTGTTCGATCTTCATAATTTTTGATATGTTATTCTTAAGATAACACCAAGGGACTTTTAAATAGAACATTTGTTATAAGTATACAGGTATACAAAACCGAATTTAAAATTTTTAAACATTTTTTTTATATTCCGCAAGCAGAGAAGTTATTGGACGGTATTTATAAAACTTCCTGTAAAATTACAATATAATGTCTCGAAAAAGTATCTGGATTTCGTCAATATAAAAATTAAAGGTGATTCGGATTCTCGATTCGATAAATAGAAATCGATTCCCTGGAGTTGATTAGTATTGGTGATTTGATTTCTTTAGGATCCGGATCGGTGAATCGATTCTTTTTTTAAAGGATCTCTCCCAGCTTTGGTAATTACATTATTGTTTAAGTTACTTGTTACCAAAACTTAACGGCCTAATTTTTTAATTGTTAATGGTAAGAGTTCCCTGTGTATTTGTTAAAAACTACTTACTGGTGACCTTAGCCGTTTTCATTAAGTTTTTTTTTGAAAAGTGTTTAACTAATAGCAAATAGCAGGTTCCGGTTTAAAAAGTACAGGGTGTCCGGTGAAAAATGTAACCCCCCATTAACTTTTTTATTTGACCCTTAGAAAAAACAAGTTCAGTGGTTCAAAATATATTTTTTTAAATAACTTTCTTTCACCTATACAGGGTGTTTCAGAAAGTCTTGATCTTGTTTTAAATGAGTCCCCTATTTTTTATTTGAAATTTGCTTTCTCCCTGAAATTTTTAAAAATATTTTATGTAGCATATAGACTTTAGTGGTTACATCGCAAATGCAAAAAACTATGAGCCTTACCATTTTTACTATCATGTTATATCGCTAGGTTTATTCATTTCATTCATTAGCCATAAAGTTTGACATATCCATCAAACAAATTCCTTTCATACTGACATTAGTTTTAATTATTTGATTAAACATTATTTAACTCTGGAATATTTTAGACAAGAAAGGAAAGACATTTATGTTATGAATAATTATAATCAAAAAATGGCTCAGAGGGTATATAGGCATGTGTATAGCTGCTAAAGAGTTGTAAATAAATTAGTTAGTAACTAAATTTGGACTAAATGTATATATTTGACAGATTTGTCAAATTTTATGGCTAATTAATGAAATCAACAAACCTAGCGGTATCGCGTGATAATAATAAAGCTTACGGTTTTTTGCATTTTGTGATGTAACTATTAAAATCAGACATAGGGTATGCTACATCAAAAATCTTTAGAATTTCAAGGAGAATGCAAATCTCATCAATCATCATTTAACTTTTATACTGAACTCATTTTTCCCAAACGTCAAATAAGAAGTTAAAGGGGGACTACATTTACAACCGCACACCCTGTACATTTCAATCAGCTTAAAACGCACCGTTAGTATAGTCTACAATGCAAAATAAAAGCTTTTTTGGTAACAAATAATAATAAATTATACAGGGTGTCCCAGAAGTAATGGGACACAGAGCAATAGCAGATTCCTTAGGTCGAAATTATGCAATTTATGTTAACTTGCCTTATTCCAAAGTTGATAATAACTAAGATACAGGATGTCAAACTTTTACTATTGTTTTCGTTTTTTCGTTATAATTCTTTAACCAAATGACGTAGCGGTACAAAATTAAGGATATAGGGGTTGTTTGAGGTGAGAAATTCAAAGTTGTCCATGTTTTGGATTTTGCAACTAGAGGGAGCCAGCTACGGCCTACCCCACTTGTTTTAGATGTCATCTTTTTTAGCTTTGTATATTGACCTGTTAATTAACAAATAAGTTACCATAAATCCCTCTGAATTAAAAATGTATACTTTATTGAAGTCTCTAGGAGCAACTGTTTTCGAGATAAACGCACTTTAAAGGACCCAGCAATTTTCTTATGGAAAATGGATTTCGGCCAATTGTTTTAAAACTTTGCATGGTGATAGTTCTTAACATGCTGATCAAAAGTCTCCACGGGCGCAAAACCTGAAAACTCCTCCAACACCCCCCAAAAATCACCCTCCAAGGTCACTGGAGATTTGGGAACATTTAGGGGTTATTTTGGGGGGGGGGGGGTAGAGGGGTTTCCGGGATTTGTGCCCGTAAAGACTTTTGATTAGCGTGTTAAGAACTATCACTATGCAAAGTTTGAAAACAATTGGCCAAAACCCATTTTTCATAAGAAAATTGCTGGAAAATTTAAATTGCGTTTATCTCGAAAACAATTGCTCCTAGAGACTTAAATGAGGAATATATTTTTAATGCAGAGGGATTTAAAGTAATTTATTTAATTTATAATCATTAGGTCAATGTAGTAAGCCTAAAAAAAGTTATGCTATCTAAAACAAGTGGGGTAATGCGTAGTTGGCCCCCTCTAGTAACAACATCAAAAGCATGAACGAATTTTAATTTCTTTCCCCAAACAACCCCTAGATCCCCAATTTTGTTCGGCTATGTTATTTAGTTAAAACATTATTTCAAAAAAACCAAAACAAGATTAAAAGTTTAACACCCTGCATCTTAGTTATTATTAACATTGGAATAAAGCAAGTTTTCGTAAATTCCGTTATTTCGACCTAAGGAATCTGCTGTTGCTCTGTGTCCCATTACTTCTGGGACACCCTGTATAATCGTTTAAGGAAAAAAATAATATAATGGTTTTATGCAATTAATCTATTCTAAATTATCTTCAGAGTATTCGGACAATAAATAACAAGCCTTTCCTAATATTAAGTTTTTAAAGGATAATTTGAATTTATAAAAACTACCTATATTTTTAATACTAGCAGGTATATGATTAAAAAAAAAATTTGAGTCATAAATTAAATATATTTTTATTAAAGTAGACCATGAATTGATCATTTTGTCTAATATTGTGCGAAGAATTCTTAGTATTATTTAACCAATATTTTGTGTATATTCAAAATACTGTTTTTAAAATATAGGTAGAAGTAAGTGTTACAATTCTTTTTGATGAAAATGATGGTTAACATTAGTATTTGTACCTAGCTTTACAAACATATCAAATTGCTCTTTTTCGCAATAAAAACACTGAATATAATAGATACTGATAAGAATTACAAAGCAAATGCCATATTTTAAAATCAATTTAATTAAGGAAAAATAAATAGATTTCAAAATGGGAAATTCTTCTAATTCATAAGAGAGTACTATGATAGTATAACTTAGATTAGTGTAATTAGATGCAAGTTTACAACATAATTTTTCTATATATTCCTTAAAATTTAATTTAACATAGACATAATTCCTAAAAATTAAGTACATGGAGAGGATTATAATTTTATCATTCAAAGATATCAAAATAGAGTCTTGCATGATTTGATTTTTAAAATATTATTTTAGGTACCAACAATTTCTCTATAAACTGTTAGGACTGCTTTTGAAAAGTGACCAAATTGAGAAATGGGCTTCGTTAAACTTAAACGTAATTTTTAAACAGCAGTATTTTTATATAATTTTTTCTTTCACTTATTTGTTACACCATAATAAAACACATAGGATCTGAAAAAATGGATTTTTCACTTACATTATCACAAAATAATACACTTTCTTTATAGAAAATATACTTAAGTTATGGCCGACTTAAAAATTGAAAATAAGTGAGATAGATATTCATGTGAAACAGACGATACGATGCCGTTCTTTTGTCGTTTCTCTGCCTAAATAAACAATGTTGCCAGATGGTTTTATAATAATTTGTTATTATTAAAGGAAAAAACTCACAGGAACTAATAAACAACAACTTCCAAACAATAACCTTGTTCTGGTTAGTTTTTCTTAGGTTTTCCCGGTTAAATTGTAAATTTTCTTTATCATAATTGCGCCGTCGAACAGAATTTTAAAAAAAGTTCGATATCTTAATTTTTCCGATTTTTTTATAGTTAAAAATAGGGTGACTACACTTCCAGATAATTACCTTATTTAAAATTTGTTTTTTTTTTGTAAATTATTACCTAATCTATAATGCTTTAAAATTAAATTTAAATCCTTTTTTTTTACCCAAACGTTAAAACCCCGACCAAATTTAAAACCCTAAATAAAAAAATTTTTTTAAAATTTTTATATCATTTTTCTCGAAAAATTTTTTTTAGATTTTTCTTTTTGGGAAATTTATAAAAAATTGTTCAAAAATAATAAAAAATTTTTCATATCAATGGACGAAAAATGACAACGGATTTTTAAAAAGAAATGTAAATAGTTTTTGAAACGTATTTTAAAATTAAATTGAAAACGACTTTTTCCCTTAAATTTAAATCCTATTTTTTTTTTTCCTTTCTCCCTAAAACGCATTTACTAAGGTGTTGAAAAAATATAAAATTATATTGTAGCAAATTATTTTAAATTTGTATGTATGTATCAAGGAAATAAGACCAGTTACATATAATAAAAAAGTTTGGCCGAATATAACGTAATTCGCGTTTGATTTGAAGGCAGAGAAAACGTGACCTTATTTTTGTACAAAGCAAAAAAGTTAGTACAAAGTAATATATTATTTTAAGGTTAAATAATAATTATGTTTTATTTACTGTTTTTTAAACTGAAAAAAAGTATAAAGATCAATCTAGCCTTATAAGTACACCATGGTTACTATTAATGTAAAATAGGCTTTAGGCCTTTGTGGACTGTCGAAAATATGAAAAGAAATTACTAAAAAAATGGCCTTTTATGTCGTTAATAACATAGAAAGAATAATGCCTTTTTTTATCAAGACGCCAACAGCAAATTAATATGCGGAAATTTTCTTTCCTACATATATAGCCAATGCTAATTATTGTATTGAATTTAGCAAGATTTCCGCATAGTAAAGGGCTTTAAAACGGGTTTAAAAATTTTTAAAAAAAGACGCAATAATTTAAATTTTTGGAATCCTTTTTAACAATATGTCTGAAAAATATAATAAATTAAATTCCGTAAATTCGTTTTTTTTTTGGGAATTGACTGTATTTTGTTCTTTTTTTTATATGTGTCATTTCCTTAATTGTTAATTGCAGTATCATTAGAATAAAATTTATTTTTTTTATTCTTTTCATGTTTGTCCAGAGCAATTGTTTAGTTGTGTATTTATGGTCATTTAGGCGGCTATCCAAATATTGAGTTGTCATACCAATATATGTTTTTTGGCAATTAATGCAAGGTATTAAATATACATTTGATTTTTTTTGGTACGTTACTTTTTAAAGTATTATTTTATTTACAAAAAAAAAAATTTTATATATATATATATATATATATATATATATATATATATATATATATTTATATATATTTATATTATATAACAGTTCTTCATGTTCTCAAATCTAAAAAACCCAAACAACGAATCAAATTTTAAACAATTTAATTTCGAGGTATGTCAAAAAATATGAATTTTGCTTTAAAACCAAAGTACCTTTATATTTCATAATATCGAAAATTGTTATTATAAAAAGCTGTTCGGAATTAAAAAATTTGTTTAAACATGCAATTTCATCCTTTTAATTGATTTTTTTTTTCAAATTTAAAGTTAAAAAAATTATTTTATACTAAATTTTCTTTTTAAAAGTAAGATTAAAGAATTTTTATTTTTTGATTAAATTTTAAATGTTTTGTTTTATATCCTTAAAACGGTTTTTTTAAAGTCTTTTTTTTAAAAAACAGTTTAAAAATAGTTTTTTTTTGGGGAAAACCCAATTTCCCAAAAAAAATGCCTGTTTTTAAAATGTAAATATTAAACCCTTAAATAAAAATTTTTTTTTATATATATATATATATATATATATATATATATATATATATATATATATATATATATATATATATATATATATATACAGGGTGACATAGAAAAAAAGTACATTGCATAGTGCCACACAATAAAGGACACTAAAATAAGAAAAGTTCCCATGAACACGGGTCCGCAAGACCTTCGTTTAAAGAATACGGGGTGTTGAATTTTTTATCTGCCGATTCCATAATTCTTATCCATAATTCTTCTTCATTATGTATTTCTACTGCATAAACTTCATTTTTCATAAATCCCCAAAGTGAAAAATCGATGGGATTAAGATCAGGACTACGAGCTGGCCAAGCTACAGGCCCCCCTCGACCAATCCACGTATTTCCAAATCTCCTGTCCAAATATTCCCTTGCCACTCGAGAAAAGTGAGCTGGCGCCCCATCATGCATGTAATACATTCTTCCAATAATATCCAATGGGACATCCTCTAATAATGTGTTTAAATCATTCTCCAAGAAATTTCGATACAGTACACCTGTCAATCGATTGGGCAATCGAAATGGGCCAATTAAGTAATTGTCGATTATACCTGCCCCACATTAATAGAAAACCCATATTGGTGACATCGAATTACAGTTTGATGAGGATTTTCATCATTCAATAGTGCATGTTATGTAGGTTCAGAATACCATCACGACTAAAACCAGCTTCGTCCGTAAACAAAATTGATGAAATAATGTTTTGTGTTTGGTTTTGCAACCATTCGCAAAATTGTACACGAGGTAAAAAGTCATGTTCCAATAGTGAATGAATTTTTGGAAATGATATGGGCGAAGGAGTTGTTCTTTGAAAATTTGTCTAACTGATTCACGGTTGAGGTTTCGCACCGCTGAACTTACTTTCCTGGTGCTTGTTCTCGGATTATTTTCTACCATTCGTAAAACAGTTTCTTCGTTTCGCACAGTGCGACGGGTTCTGGAAACCCCACTATCCAATTTTTGGTTTTCTAAAACATCCATCTTCTCCCCAAACGCCTATGCACATTAATAAATGTTCGAACATTAGGAACTTGTCTTAAAAGATATCTTTCTCGATAGATACGTTGAGCTTAGTAAGAATTTGATCTAGCTTCGCCGTAACACATAATCATGTCCCTGTATTCTTCAAAAGTGAAGTGAGCCATTTTTGAAAGCAATTTTGAATAATCAGTCAAAAACCCAATGAAAAACTTAATCAAAAACACAAAATACCTCTAACAATTATTACATTAGTTTGACAAGTGTCATTATGACACATTATTCAATATATTGTTATCATTGGTTTTGCAAAAGAATTACTTTGGCGCTTTTGAATAATTTGCGTGCATTTGTACTGGAACCATTGCTTCTACCGACTTGAACAAGGTATACCTTTCTTAAGTATAAAAGAAGGAGTAACAAATTTTCAGTCGAAAATGACATACAGTGTATAGCAAAAAAGTTACGACCGATTCAATAGGGATATTCAAAAAAACCAAACAAAATTAAAATTCAACACCCCGTATCTTTTAAACGAAGGCCTTGCGGACCGTGTTCATGGGAACTTTTTTCTTATTTTAGTGTCCTTTATTGTGTGGCACTATGCAATGTACTTTTTTCTATGTCACCCTGTATATATATATATATATATATATATATATATATATATATATATATATATATATATATATATATATATATATATATATATATATATATATATATATATATATATATATATATATATATATATATATATATATATATATTATATATGTATGTCATTTTTAAACGAAAACAAAATGATTTTAGTAAGAAAATCAAAAAAAGTTTTCACTAAATGAATCTGCCGACACAATATGTAATATTTTAATAAGTTTTTGTTGGGTTTACTCGCCGTTTTTAGAATTGGACCACTTCGGTCCTGGACCCCAGGTATAGCGACTAAGAGTGCTCAGTCCTATTAACCCCTATGAACTGGTAGATCACCTGAAACAGAAAAAAAAAACTCCCAAAAAGTTCAAAACACTTATATACAATTCGGTGGCAAGTCTACCACCGTTATAATTATTAAGATAAACTTAAATAAAAAATAAAATAAAAATTAAAGTTAAATATTCAAGAATATTTAAAATTTAGGAGGTTTTAAGAACTTTTTTAAATTATTTATGATGTTAGTTTTTTTTACTGGTATATTTATAATTTTCAAAAAGACATAAACGGGTGGTGCATTAATTTATTGAATTTAAGTTTACCTAAAATTACTTTAGTATCAAGCAAAGGTAACCATGCATTTTTTTTATATTTATATATAAGTTTCACCTATATAAAATTTATTGAATTTACAAGGATTCTTATAAATATTTTTTTTTGTTTTCGTTTATATTGTATGGTTTTCTTTTTGTTACTTGAGATCTAATAGTGTTTGTGTTTTAAAGGTAGCACGAATATTAAATTATTTCATCTTTGTTGAATTTTACTTGATAAGACAGGAATAAATGGTAAAAATAAATTTGTAATAGGTCTATTTTGATTTTGTCTTTTTGGTTGTTTTAGAATTCATTTGTTTATAATATATATATATATATATATATATATATATATATATATATATATATATATATATATATATATATATATATATATATATATATATATATATATTAATTTTTTTTATTTTTAATATTTATAATAATATTTTTAATAAAGATTGTATTTACGATTCATTTCAATGTTTTAAATATTTTTTGAGTTTCTTAACAGTAAGTACGTAAAATTCAAAGTAGTTTTGTTTCGAATGTATATGAACAAATCGAAGGATTAAGAACATTATATATTGATCCCTAAACCTGCAGTTTCTGTATTTGTGTAAACCCAGGTAGTTAAAAGGGTGGTAGTAAAATGGCAGTAGGTGCATCTTACTTGACCTTAATGGTCACTAGGCTAGGTGCGTTGGTGTATTATGACAGTCAAACCACTTCTTTTTGCAGTTTTTAGTAGTTAAAATTTTGGAAAAAAAAAGGTAAGCTATATTATTTTTATAAATTTTAATCGTTTTTTGAGTGTCTGCGGAGGCGGGACGATTAAAAACTACAACATTTTGAGAATTTGCTATTTTTTTTTCCACTTAGCCGCCATGTTGATTTTTCCTTTATTTTGACGCCATGTTGATTTTTCATGGGCGTTATATATATTTTTTAATTGTGCAGGATTATTGCATAAGAGCAATTTTAAACAAATGGTAAAACTTTTGTCAAAAATTATCTCGGAAATGATAAAGTTTTCGTAAATTTTTGATATTAGTACATTAATTTACCTTTAATACCTACAATAAATTTTAGTAAAACTGTTGCTATATTTTATAAATTATTCATGCGCACAAATACTAAGTTTGTGAACAATTTTTAATTAACTAACAATCCAGAACGATTTATATATAGAAAAAAGCTTTTTTGTTCTTTAAATTTGGCATTTTTTCTCCATTTAAACGCCATGTTGATTTTTCCTTTATTTTGACGCCGTGTTGATTTTTCTTTGGGGCTATTTTATTTTAAATTCTGCAGGATTATTACGTAAGAGCAATTTTAAATTTACAAGAATTTCTGGTTAAACTTATGGTGAAAATTATTTCGAAATTTTGATACTTAAATAAATACCAGTAAAATTGCTAAAATAATTTATACTCATGAGCACAAACACTAATTTTGTATTTAATCATAATCCAGAAAGATGAAAAATTTATAAATAGAAATAATTTTGCCGTTTTTTCTTAATTTAAACAACATGTTGATTTTTCCATTATTTTGACGCCATGTTGACTTTTCTTTGGAGTTTTTTTTTTAATTCTGCAATATTATTTCCTAGAGCAGTTTTAAATATACGAGAATTTTTAGTGAAACTTATGGCAAACTCGTAAATTTTGATAAAGTTTTTCATACATTTTTGATTATAGTACGTTAATTTGTCTCTGATACTCAGAATAAATTTCAGTAAAATTGTTGATGTAATTTATATGATACTCATGACTCAAACACTACTTTTGTAAATAGTTGTTATTTGATAAAAATAATCAAGAACGATGAATTTATAAATTAAAAAAAAATTGTACTTTAATTCCCTTTTTTTTCTCCATTTAGACGCCATGTTGATTTTCCTTTATTTTAACGCCATTTTGACTTTTCTTTGGCATTAATTTTTTTTTTTAATTTTTCACATTATTGCATAAGAGCAGTTTTAAACACAGGAAATTTTTGGTGAAAATTATCTCGGAAATTTTGATGACTCTTTTCGTAAATTTTTGATAATAGTTCATTAATTTGTCTTTGATTCTTACAATAAATTTGACTAAAACAGTTTCTTTAATTTATATGATACTCATGCGCACAAATACTAATTTAGACGCCATGTTGTTTTTTAAAAAATTAAAAGGGGGACGCCATTTTTAAATTTTTTTTGTTCTTTTTAAAATTTTTTCCCGTTATTGCATTTTAAGAGGAATGTACGATGTAATTTTTTTGTTTGAAACTTACGGCGAACAAATTTTCGCAAATTTTTGAAAACCCCTTTTTGTAAAATTTTTAAATAATAGTCCATTAATGTGTCTTTGATACTTATAAAAAATTTTAGTTAAACTGTTGCTGTAATTTATATGATACTCATGCGCACAAACATTTATTTGGTAAGTAAACAGTTATTAATTGAATAACATAATCCAAAAAGGTGAAAAATTTATAAATAGAAAATAGTTATTTATCTAACTAGTGCGGAAAGTGGTACTTTGTTGGTTTTTAATTGAGTTTGATGTATGCTTGCTAGTGTCTGGCATTTGGAAACACATTCTACCGAACTTTGTATTTGGAGTTAAGTTTATGTTTGTGGTTGACTTATAGGGACAGAGCAACTGGGTAGTACATTTTTCATTGTACTTTCTGGTAAAACTGGATTCATGGGTATTCTCGAAGACATTTTAAAAATATCCTCGGCAATTTTGCTTTTATTCGCTAGAGAATCTTCAATATAGGAGACACTGGTTGACTTCCATCCTCCATACCTTTGCCTGTTAGATGGTATTTTATCAAATCTTTGGCACCAACGCTTTGATTGGTGCATTTTCCGTTTCTGTAAAATAGAAAAAAAGCGTTTGTTTGTGGTGTTCACAGAAAGAGCAGCCACGTACTTTCTGTCCAGCTTTATGTAGCTAGGTTTGTAGGTCACCAGGCTACAAATTTTCTTATCTTATTAGTTTTGGTATAATGATAACCGGAATGTCTTCTATATTTTCAATGTCTTTGGTCGTCACATTCATCAACTCCTCACGTTGACAAGCGCCTGCTATTTTAAAAATGGTAGGTATTTTCATCGTGAGATAGACGTTTTTTGAAGCATTAAAAATAAAATTTTCCACATAATGTTGTTTCAAAATATTTGACTTTTTTTGGTTTGTAGTTATCGTTGACTCTCTTTAATTAGAATGTGAGTTTATAATATTCGCTTTTATCAACGCCCCTCTCAAGTTTTATGATTAATTTTAACATCGAATATTTCGACCATATC
Source organism: Listronotus oregonensis (assembly GCA_019359885.1). NCBI lineage: Eukaryota > Metazoa > Arthropoda > Insecta > Coleoptera > Curculionidae > Listronotus > Listronotus oregonensis. Next base: position 95,946 of record JAHBCN010001258.1, on the reverse strand, counting down.
ATATGTACTTGATGTCTTCCTTTTTTGTGGATATTTGATTGATTGCACCAGGACTCGAACAAACTTAACTCTTTTCTGTAACGTTCTTTAGATTTTTCTGGAATCAGAGTACTATTTGCTGCGTTGATGGCCTGTATGATGTCGTCTGAAACACCTTCTCCTTTAAACTGTTTCATTTTACCACAGAAACTTGCAAAAATTATGAAACTGAAAAAAGGCTACATCTGTTTATTGTTAATATTCCATTGTTTGACAGTTGCTAAGGCAAAAAACCATATTTACCACCTGCTTCAAAACGAGGTGATGTGTATTTGACAGTTTAATCACAGCCTGCACCTAATTATTGTAATATATACCAGGGGTGTCAAATTAGGACATTTTATATTCTGTTACAATTTTAAAAATAGTGCGGGAAAGAAAAATTGTGCGAAAAAGTGAAAAGTTACTTTTCCCCACCATCGTAAGAAATAGCTTTTTTGTTCTTTAAATTATGTCAGGTGTAGCTAAATAACCAAAAGCTACTTTTGGATGTTCCAACAGTGGGTTGTTTCTTGGTTCTATATTTATGGAAAAAGTTAAATAACAGAAGAAAAAGATAAACAAAAAAGTAGCTTCAAAGAGAGACAGGAAGGAGGATTAGCTCTTCTTATTAAAAAAAGCATCGATCTCGACATATGTTAATTTTGGGAGGCACATTGATAAGCATTTATTTACTCCAAGTAAGATCAGCGAAGTTAAGCCACGCCGGGCACGGTAAATAATTAGATGGATGACCGTCAGTTAGGTTAGTTCGGAACCCAACATAAACTGTAGGTCCCGTCTGGCTGACATTAGCAAGCTGTTAATGGGGGTAGTTCGGAGGTAGTACTTACTTGTATAACGTCCTTGGTGGCACTACCGTGTTGTTTAAAAGGCGCCGTGAAATGCAATATCATAGCATGTTTTTGTTCTTGGACACCGTTGACGGAACGAGGGGATAAAATAGAATAAATATCTGAAAATCCGGCACCCACAGTACTTAGTACCTATCAGAGCTGGGTAGGAATCGATTCCTTTTAAAGGATCCGAAGACTGAAATTAATGACCTTTTAAAAATAGGATCCGTGATCCGGATTCGTTATATAATTTAAAAACGATCCGGAATTGATTTCTTTTTGGGAGGATCCGATTCCAAAAAGAATCAATTTTATATATTTTGCATTTGAGACAAATCGGATTATAAATGCCAAAATTCGCCATTTTGAATACGCCATTTTAATTTTTTAAATTTTGACATAAGATTCTTTACTTTCAAAATATCTGCATATTAAAATCTTTAAATAAGGAACCCTAACATATGTAATTTTTAACGAAAATATAATGTTTTTTAAGTCCAGAGAAACAACATTTAAATAAAACATTTTTTTCTAACCATCCAAAAATGAGCACAAATTTTACTTGCATTTGATCTTAAAAGTTTTTATTTCTCGATCTTCATAATTTTTTATTATGTTATCCTTGAGATAACCCTAAGGTACTTTTAAATGGACATATTATTATAACTATTTAGGGTGTCTTACAAAAATAAATTTAAAATTTTAATTCATTTTTATATTTCGCAAGCAGATAAATTATTAAACGGTACTTGTGAAACTTAGTCCAAAGTTCCAATAAGATGTCCCATTTATAGGTCGCTTGAGGTTATTTCAAGAATTACATTTAAGAAACTTACGCAAGTTTTGGAATGCAGTTCGAAAAAATGTTCCATTTAAGGATGGTTTCATGTTGATCTCAGAAATAACATAATATTCAAATTTGTAGAATATTTACAAAACTAATTTGCATGCGAGTTAGATTAATTAGTTATTTGACGAAGATGGCAAAAAAGACTTTCCCCCACTGCAACCTTGCCAGATTTATTGTGGTTAAACCTATCGTTCTTTAGGTACCTTGTCCAGGCCCCTCTTCTTAACTAGCTCCCGAGTCTTGACAGCCATTCCATATATCTTGCCGGTTTTGGCTTTTCCTCACCAACCCAGTAAACCTAAGCCACAATTCTTCACAGTGGCACCCCACATGTACGGCTGTTTCTTCAGCCTCCCGGCAGCCTACACAGGCCATCCTCCAATTAGGCCTTAGTTGACTACCGTTATCCTTACGGGCTTACGACTGTGGCCCGGTAGGTAAAATTGGCCAAGCGGTCTTAAGAACTGCTTTCCTGTCGTTGTCCTGGTGTTTGTACCCCCCAGCTTTAAAACTCTGTCTACCCAACTCTTAATAGATGCTTTAAAGAGGCCTGGGAGATTCCACAGAAGACTCATGGCTGATCCTCTTTTTGGCAGGTCGACGGCCCCTTCGTTACCTGGGGCGCCCTCGTGGCCTGGTACCCAGGCTACCGTAAGTTTGTTTTCGCCAACTTTCCAGGGCCTGTAACAGTCCCCCACTAGTTTGAATTAACTTTTGGAGAACTGATGGCCTTCAGGGCTGCTTTTTCCTTTACTCCCATTTCCTTTAATCAGCCCGGCACAATGCATTATTGCTGCGATTTCCGCTATGAGTTACAGACACTTCAAAATAAGGCTAAAATTATATTTCGCGACTCGGACTCCGTGCTAAAACCTTTGACGATTGATTTATCATCTGGATTATGTAGTATTTTTGTTTCGTAGTTACCATTTGTAAGTATAAAAACTAAAGATAATCCGGATTCGTGATCCGATAACAGAAATCGATTTCCTGGATTAGATTCCTTTTTCATTAAAAAAGGAATCGTGATTTGTATTGGTGATTCGATTTTTTACGAAGATCTGGATCCGTGAATCTATTTCTTTTTGAAGGATCCGTTCCAGCTCTGGTACTTATGCTCCATATACAAGCCTTCGTGGGCTGTCATAAGGTTTAAAAAAAATCTAAATTGTTTAAAGACTTGTTTCAAATATGGCAGGAAGTTTTTATTTTAATTTAAAAAAATATAATAACTAGCTGCAAAACCCGGCGCACGCTTAATGATTGTACAATCAATTTATCTATTTTATATTTGTAAACAAATCTTTGTATCATTAAACATACGTTGTATATTAGTATATACGAAATTGATTTATCAATTAACTTATTAAAATAATGATTAGCTAAGTAATTTTGAATTTATCTACAATTGATCATGTTGGAAATTTTCAGAACTTTCTAGACGTTCTAGGTAGATTACATCAGTTGCACACATTTTTGAATTTTCTAGATCATTCTAAAAGTTTTCTAAAACATTTTGGAACATTTTAGAAATTTTTAGAACTATTTAGATCATTCCGAAAGTTTTCTAAAACATTCTAAATCGAATACAGCAATTGCACTCCTTTTGGAACTTTCTAGATCATTCCAGAAGCTTTTTAAAACATTCTAGATCGATCACAACAATTGCACACATTTTGGAACTTTCTAGATCATTCCAAAAATTTTCAGAACTTTCTAGAAGTTCACATGAGTTAGAGAAGGACACCTACCACCATAACTATTAGTAGGTGGCAGTGGGTAGTTATGAAGAAAACGATGGACATACAAACACACAGTTTCCTTTTATATATATATATATATATATATATATATATATATATATATATATATATATATATATATATATATATATATATATATATATATATATATAATTAGATTTTTTAAGAAAAAAAAGATTCTTTATAGGGTAATAATTTTAAGTAAAAATGTACCTATCTACTAAATATTTTTATGTTCCGTACTAGGTAAACATGGTACCTATTTGAATATAGTTAAAACTAATGAGATGCGCCTTTTATTGCTAATGATCTGATTATAGCATAAACAAAAGTAGGAAACAGTCTCAAGGCCTAACATGAGATATAAACAAAATCGTTTATTTAAATGTATGTGACTTGTTCGATTCTCTTTCGAAAAAAAATTAATATTGTAAAATCTCAATATATTATTCTTAGTTCTACGTTTAGCCTAATAATATATGTCCTGTATAAAAGTTTTTGTATCTACAATATTTGCTTTACATAGGTAGATACATAGACCAATAGGATTTGGAAAAAGAATCTAAAAAAAAATTTTTCTTAACTATGAATAATTTAAGGTAGTTCGAGATTGGGATTACCATCTTTTATCTTCGTCTCTTCCATGCCATCTACGCCGAACTCGCCAATCTCTCCCTAACGAAAATAGATTGTTGAACGGATTATTATATTTTTTCCTTTTTTGGTTTAATTCGGAATGCAGTATTTTAAATGGACCACAAATTTAGCACTGTTCCAAATAGGATCAAATACGCTTTACCAAAAATTAGAAGTTTTCAATGCTTAAAAATATTATTTTCGTAGGAAACTACACAACTTTTAAAAATCAATATCTTTTTAACAAGACGATCGAAAAATTTAGTTTTTTTTTTAATTTTCAATGCTTTGATTTATATTGCATTAGTTTTAAAAAAAATATTGTAAGAACGGTTTTCGAGATATTCCGAAATGAATGCATGACTTTGATACATAACAGATATCGACAATGTTAATTATGCACAATTTAATTGTTACTATCTCGTTTTACAGACGATAAAAAAATATTTTTATATAAAATGAAAGGCACTTATTAACCCTATATTTTAATTTCATTTAATTCTTAAAAAAGCCGTTTTACGAGTGAACTACTCTTAAGGTTGAAGGCTGTAAGTTAATTTTTTTTATGTAAATATTGGCTCAAGAAATGTTTTTTCATTACTTTGTCCAAAAAATATATTTTGCGATTTTACATAAAATTATGCTGTAAATATATTGGGGAGATATGGGGTACTTTGTTTGGCGCTCACATACATAATTAAAGTAAGGCGGTATTTGAATACCGCACGCGGTATTTATTGTGTTTTTAGAGTTATGGAAAATGCCGTATTAAGAAGCTTATACCCCGGACATATGGGTAAAATTAAGATTTTTAGTCCGGAAACCGAAAAAAATATATACCGGGTGACACAGCGGATATGTAACAGGCAATAACTTTTTTATTTATCAGAATTAATTTTTGAAACTTATATGATGCACCTGTCATAAGAATACGCTTTTTATAAGTAAATAAAACCATTTTTTTCATTCCCGGTTTAGCAGGAAGTAACCCTAAGTTTTAAATTTTAAATAGCACCCTGTATATATTTTAAGCCTGCCTAATCAGCCTCAAAATTCTCTTTTCAACCAAATGTCACACTTGTCATTTGATTTCAAAATGGCTGTCAAAATCGATTTTATCCCCAAATTTTAGTAGGCCATTACGTGACAATTACAAATTATTAGTATGTAGAAGACGTTGAGATGTGAAGAATAAGGCGTAAAAATATTTGCGATCTTGTTTTTTATGTAACTAATAAGAGTTAGGAATAAAGGATAATTTTTGAAATTTTAGAAATATATATTTTTTTAACGCTGAATACTTCAAAATCCAAAATAGGAAACTTCAATTTTTATTTAATTTTAACTTTAAATCAAACAATAACTATTTCATTTAATTTATCAAAATTGGTGGGCAAAATTATACCTATCTACATTGATTCGCAAATTCTTATAATAAGTATAAGTACAGGTAACAATAATGCGACAAGTAGGCAACGTAATACCCCATCATAGGGATAAAAAATGTTAAACAAATCAAGAAACTCATAATATAAAAAGACAATTTTTTGGTACAAATCAAAGAAATTTAATTAATAATTAAACCTTATTTGTATTAGAAATCGCGAAATTGCAGATCTTATAATAACATAACAAAAACTGATTGAGAGAAATTCAAAACATTATTGGGAATAGTTAAAATATATGCGGTATTTTAAATAACACGCGGAGTTGTCACCTCGTAAATAACTCCATGAAGTAAACCTTATTATCACCAGCGACGTTAAAAATCGTATCGCACATTACGTAACTGTCAAAATAGCGTTTCCGTAAAAACTACATGACGTACGGCACCGTCCATATCTCTCTATTACCAAATGCTATTTAATGTGTTTTTTAAGCCAATTAATACGCCCGAGTTGTTTAAATCTTACTTTCTCTCTCTAACCCTTCATCAGTCGTGTCTTGGCTTACAGCGAATGTCATCCTCAATCAATCCAATATAAGGGTGAAACATGTATTCGTCTAAGCCGCACCCGAGGATTCCATCCTTTGTGAATCCCCGTAATTTTAATGCAATTAGCAAAAAAGCATACTTCTAACGACGTATTTATTTTTTAGATTTATTAACAGCTATATGCCCTAAAAACATTTTATTTCAATTTTTAAATTTACTCGCTCGTTAAATTGCTGTCATAGTCAATTTCCTACCCGATGACCAAGGGAGCGTTCAAGTATTACGTAACGCAATTTTTAGACATTTTTGACCCCTTTCCCTCCCTCATGTAACGCACCGTAACGTTTTCCTGTACCCCCCCCTCTCTTCTAAGTAAAACGTTACCTAACCACCAAGTAACGAGTTTTACTTAAAAGTTACAATTATGTGGAGTAAAGTACCGGAAAGTAGCTAAAATAAAATAAAATTCAAATTTTGAGAAAAAAACGTTTTAAAAAATGCGTCAAAGATTCTTTCGATGCAACCGTTCTGAAGGTTTAAAACAACAACAATGTTACGTAACGCGTAGTTCAAACCCCCCTTCCGCCCCTGTAACGCATCATAACGATTTACAAAACCCTCCCCCAAATTCGTTACGTAACACTTGAAAGCTCTTCAATGAAATATATTGCTTTCTTTTGCCATTTTTTAACCGAAACCATACATAGTTATTTACATAACATCCATCAAGTATTTTTTATTTCAGGGTCCTAACTTACAAAGCTAGTCAACTACCAATGACATGGCTACCAGAATCAAAAAACAAGCAACCACGACAAAGGAGGTAGCCTCCCCACAAACGACCCTGCCCAAGAACGAGACCTCTACAAACGTCACCCCTAAAACAATTGCAAGTAAACAGCAAAATGCACCCGGAATTGCCAAGCGATTGACCAAAAAAGCTCCGGTTAAGAATATTGTCAAGAAAACTGTGCAGTTAAAAAGAGGAAGAAAACCTCGGAAAAATGCATTGAAAATTAATCCTAAAAACCTGGCTAGGGTACTTATGGAAAACGGTAAAGGTTCGTATATTTTTGTCTTTTTAGCATGTTCCACTATCATGATATGGTAAACATCTTAGAAAGAAAAATCATATAGAAATCGTTTTCACTAATTTCCTTCACTTACCAAAAGATCTAGAAAGACCAATACTACTTCAAGTAAAATTTTACTTGAAGTACTTTTTTGTACTTTAAGTATTTTACTTCAAGTACTTTTTATTAGGAGGTACTTGTACTTAATTAGTTTTTATGAAGATACTTAGATTTTTACTTGATTTGACCGAGTAAATTACTTGAAGTATTTATTTAAGTACTTGAAGTATTACGATGTACTTTAAGTAAAGAAAGTACTTCAAGTAAATAGAAAGTACTTGAAGTAAAAAATCAACCAAGTACTTGAATTTACACGCCTTAGATAATCGTACAAACAAGTTAAAACAAGAAATACGCGCGACCACTGCTGTTTCTATTGTATTGCATTACAGCGCTCATTTGAATTGGATCCAACAGCAAGACAAATGTTACAAGTGTAAAATCCTTTATTTTGATACCCAATTTGTTAGATTTAGAGAATTACTAACAGCCATTTTTCATGACAATTTTATTATCGAACGTATTCAGGATACGAAACAGTTTCCAAATCACTCCCGAAAATGTCAAAAACGTGACAGTTCAAGAATATTCTATTGGTGCGATTTGACGTTTGATGGAGCGGTTCCCCAACTATTTCGTATTGTGAATGCGTTCATTATTACCTTTATTTGAACGAAAACCCCTGTATTTTAATAGGCAACTTAAACAACATTTCCAATAATAATATGAAAACGACATCAAAATTGAAGTTAGGTTGTTCTGACTTGATGTTGTGTTGATGGGACATTAAAATATTTACCAAGAATAGGTTTTGGGTGCCAACCTGTTGTAGGCACCCATATGAAAACACTCGCTTTTGACAGATGTATCGGATGCCAACGAGTGCCAACGCCAACCCGTTGGCAACCACAGAGAAAAAAACCCATTTTGGAAAAAACCAATATTTCCTATAATAGTTTAAGGCACAAGCGCTCACCCGAGTACGGCATTGTAGGCCTGTTGCCATAAATTTACATACGAAATTTTACATTATTTCGGACATCGGATGCATAAGATCCCAACTTAAAACGGGAAACTTAGCAACCCTACTTGTTTTTCTAACTATAGTTTTTACCGACTTTCCAATGACGTAGCGCTCAGTCCTTAAAGCTTTTAGGAGTTGTTGGAAAACCCCGTTTTCAGGAATAAACCCTCTAACTTCCTTAGAAAAAATACTACTCAAGTATAATTTGTTTTACCTGAAGTACTTTTAATTACTTCAAGTACTTTTATGTACTTCAAGTACTTTGGTTTACTTCAAGTACTTTGGTGTACTTCAAGTACTTTGTTTTACTTCAAGTACTTTGTTTTACTTCAAGTACTTTGCCTTACTTCAAGTACTTGGATTTACTTCAAGTAAAATATTTGGGTGGTACTTTTAAGTACTTTTTCAATTTACTTGAAAACGCAAGTTCATTTTAATAAATACTTGGTACTTGTACTTGAAGTAATTTTTAAAAAATCAAAACTTGGTACTTGTTCTTGAAGTGCTATTTAAGAGTACTTTGACAGCTCTGTTTCTAATATAGTAAACTTTAAATTAACAATCACGAACAAAAATTCAAATCTCGAATGGGTCCTTCGCACTCGCAAAAATGTCGAAAGTGACATTTGAGAATCTAAATTTTCGATGCACATTATTTTTAAGCGACATTATACTATTGTCTACGACACTGTGTATTGAAGATTGGAGAATAGACCGCCTCTATTTTTTTAACGGCACATTTTTTAATCATAATTTATTAAGCGAATAATCTTAATTTTCCATTTAGAAGTACATCTTTAATTTTGGCCTTTCATAAAGAAACACTCTGTATATATTGAAGTTTGTTTTTCTAATATCTCAAAAATAACTTTTTAACAGTTTCCCTGTAGCTATATGCTATATGACATCTTAAGAGCTCCGGAAGTCTCACTAAAGGATTATACCTAGTTGGGATTTTTAGCAATTTTGTTTTAAATTTTATTTTTAGAGAGTACATAATAATATGTCAAAGTATATTGTCTAAATTTTTCAAAATGATCCGGTAAATACTTTCAAGGACATACGCATATTTATAAGGACCTCTTTAAGAGCTAGACCCGTATTTTAAAACATTGAACGCGTTTATCTCGAAACTATGATTTTAATGTCGGTGAGCATGATTTCTTCAATACGGCTTGACTGATCTAGTTAAACATTTTACACAATCTTCTTAGATATATTCCCCAGTACAGGTATTAATCAAACAAATACAATTTTGAAAATTATTTCGATTTTTTTAAAACAAATTAAAGTTAAAAATTACAGTTACACAATCTTCTTAGATATATTCCCCAGGTATTAATCAAACAAATAAGATTTCTGAAAATTATTTCGATTTTTTTAAAACCAATTAAAGTTGAAAATCTTTCCGATTTTTTTTTTAAAAGGCCGTCATTTTGTCAAACATTAAAATTTTGACTATTTCTTCGATTAATACCTACATCCATCTATGCACTATATCTTTTTTTAAATTTTCTATTTTAAATATCCCAAACCAAAGATATCTTCCTCACCGCCGGATACCTTTTTTAGAGGACCTCCAGGAGATCCTTTACAGGGCAAAAATAAATGGGTATTCTTCAAAACGAACAATGGGGGTTTTAAAGCTGAAGAAATTCGCTACATTCGCACACCTTAAAGTTTAAAAATTTCAAATACTTCCTAAGATTTTTTGAAAAAAACCGAATATTCGCGATTTCATTTTTTTTTTTTTGAGCTGCTGTTATCAACCTTGTTTTTTTAAATATGGTCATGGATTTTTTATAAAGTATTTTAAGAGCTTCTAAGGTCGCAAATCCAATAATGTATCGTACTTATTCGGAAAAATCATTTTAATGTATTCCTACCAAAAATATATTATCTGTCTCTTTCTAACACATGATTTCCTAATGAAATTGCCATTAATATGAATTTTTTGAATAAGTGGTAATTGGTTTTGTGATCGTAGAAGCTTTTAAAATCCATAATAAAAAATGGCCGTATTTAAAAAAACCAAATTGATGATGGCAGCTCAAAGACGAAACGTCGGTGTGTAAATCTAATGACATTGGCTTGTAGAACAGAAAAAGTAGCAATGGAAATGTAAAATTTATTTTGTTATATCTATTCAAATAGAATAATAAAAAATTAATATAAAGTCGCAAATTTTGGTTGTTTGCAAAAGTCTTTAGAAATATTCAAAATTTTAAAACTGTTAAGGTTTCATTTTGATCAGCATCAAATTGCTCAACTTTGCCTCCGACCTCGTATCTTTTTAAGTTCCCGAGATGCCACTGATGAAAATTGAATTTGGGACACCCTGCATATGTATTTCTTTCATTTGGTAAATAAAATGCCTTTTCATAAAAAAATTATTAAAAAAAAAACACGTTTTTATGAGTTTCCAACTAGGTATAACCCCTTAAAACAACTACAATTATTTATTTTTTGCCACTTTACTCTCTTTAAGTAATAAACTACTATATTTTTCGTTCAATTAGGTTTAGAAGCAAAGAAAATACTATTGAAAAATGGCGTCAAGGAAGGTCTTAAACGAGGTCGAAAACCAAAGGCGCTCGCTACTAAGATTAAGCAAGAACCCGAGGACGAACCTCCTCCAGTGTTGGAGCCGATCTTCCCGCAAGAAGAAAACGTAGAGGTTAAAAAGACACCAAAGAAACGTGGAAGGAAAGCACAACTGAAGATACCGGAATTAATTGATATTAAAAAGATTAAAACTGAGGTCGTAGAACCTTTAGAAGCAGCTAATTTACCGGTCGAAGAACCACCGTTACCGTTGATGATCGAGCCACCTATTATAAAAAGGAAGCCTGGAAGGCAAAGGTATGTATTTTATCTAAAGTACTGAATCTTAAGGCATCCCAGACACTACGTATATTCGGCAAACATTTGTCATTCGCCTAATCTCACTCCGATCGTCTGGATATTAGCACGAAGCAAGGAAGGCAAACCCTACTTTGTATGACTTCGGCAAATCTCTCACACGATTCGGTATACCGTGTGGTGCATCGTCGGGCGGGTTATAAGAAATCCCATGAAATTCTTAATGGGGTCAATAATTGGCTTCGCTTATAGGCATGATGACAGATTTTGAAAAACTGTTGTATTATATTCGGAAATATATACTAATTGTAACGATTAGCATATTTCGAAAAAAAAATCAAGATTTATATTGAAAAAATGCATTTTAAATTTTAAGTTTAAAATTCCCACCAAAACGCTCCAAAGTATCATGGCATCGATTGTGACGTCAAGTTAGAATAAACAAAGTGCAAATGCAAACGCTGTTCCAAATAACAAGTTATTTTACTTGTTTTAAACATGAATTCAAAATCGTATAGGTGGTGTTCAGTTCCTCTGTGTACTAACACGTCAATAAAAACTCCTAACAAGTTATTTGTATTCATGCCATACGAAAAAACAATACGAGATAAGTGGCTTAGGCTTGCAAGGCGTGATTTAACAGAAATTTTCCCCACAACTCAGCTTTACTTTTGTGAAGATCACTTTGACGTAAGTGTTTATTTAATTTTGTAAACTTATAGTCCTTGTTCAAAGATTCAAATGAATAAACAAATGAACAAATGTTTTGAAGTTAGGTTTTATCTATCAAATCAATCATATCAATCTTTTATACATATAGATACACTAGCTTTTGCCCGCGACTTCGTCCACGTGAAATTCATTTTATCCCGATACGCGCCATAATACACACTAAGAATGTCTTGGAAATTCTAAGTCCCGCCCCGATTTTATTTTTGCCCCTATAAGTGCACCCCAACCGAACTGAATCCTAAAAAATCCTTTCTTAGTGGATGTCTACGCCACAAAAACTATTACTGTTCCAAAAAACCTTTCCAAATGCTAAGGTATTTGGGCCTCACTTGTACAATATGCTCGCATGCTAGTTGGTAGAGTATAATGTGTAAATTAATCAAATAAAGGTTTCTACCTCTTGTTATATCTGCAAGGAACCTTAACATGAAATTTAAAGTTATACTTTAATACAAGTTACACTATAGTAACTAATAGCATCGTCGCCGTAATATGCCCTGGAGGACCTAAAATAAAGAAAGCTATGTGTAAGTATTTGGTCTCTTAAGTAGTAGAAAGAACCAATGACACAACCTATAATCTAAAAGTTTTTTAATGAATAATAGTTTTAATAAGGTTAGGGCCTATTTTCTTACATTAATGTTATATTGTTTCAAAAGTATATCATACTTACAAGGAAGTTTTGACATTTTTAAATTATGCAGAACAAAAATCTTTGTTTGATGCTAGAAACTTTTCCAGCATCAACAAGTCGATTCTAGGCAAGTTATCGCTGCTTGCCTTTATAAATCCTCGTTCCATAAGTTACGTTATTATAGACAAATCGCTCAAAAAAGCAAACTTAACACTAAAACAATATGATCGTAAATAAAATTGGAGGAACCAACAGTACGAGAACAAAACATAAGTTATGATCATTTGTTTACTCTAACGTGACGTCATTCGCTCTGATTTGCGTTCAGAACATCATGGCGGATTGTCGTATTTGGTAGTTTTATTTTATAAAAATATTGATTAGTCTCGCTTAAAATAAAAAAATAGTGGTTTTGTAATATTTTATTTACGTTTCATTATATGGTTATATAGTTTTATGGCCGAGTGATGATCGCGTTGTTAAATTTAGCAATGGACTTAGCAGTTTAAAAATTTAACAAAACGTCATTGTCATTTTATTCAAGAGTAGGCAACCTGTTAAAATCGACATTTTATTAAACATTCTAAACACGTTGTTAACTTTTAACAATTTGCTAAGTTGACAACGGTTTAGAATGTTTAACAAAATGTCAGATTTTGACAGGTTGCCTACTAAAATTATTGAATAACACTGACAATGACGTTTTGTTAAACATTCTAAACTGCTAAGTCCATTGCTAAATTTAACAACGTGATCATCACTCGGCCGTTAGTGTTTTATATTCACAGTCATCATGCCTATTATTTTGAGAAAAATTCTATTGAAGTTTATTAAGAGCATGCAAATCTACGTCCATGGTAAAAACTTTAGATTTTTCGGTTACACCGTTTGCGAGTTAGGTACTAATATATTTTTAAAAATTAGTACTTTATTATCGCCCTATATTTATGTACAACGATAAAAATAGCAGTTAGTTCTGAATTAACGTTGTCATTTTAAAATCAAGTGCTTTATCATTATCCAAATTGTACAGCGAAAAGATAAAAGTATGTATTTATGCAGACGAATTAAATTAAGTTAAACTAAACTCAAGAACTATGGCATTTACAATATTTACACGCTTCAATAAATTATTATTATTACTATTACAAGTAATATGTTGAAAATAAATTTCAGAATTAAGAAATTTTTAAATATTCCTCCATTGGCTGCTACTTTGTGAAATACCCTATTAATTTTTAACACCAGAAAAACCTCTGTTCGTCGATATTGACACTTTTTCGCTAGTGTAACTAGCTCTGGATTGATCAGAGAGGTTTTTGTTCGTTTATTATTGCTTACGTCACTTTCGAATTATAAATACTTAACTTTAAAGTTTTTATTTTTTAGTTTTAGTGAATAGAAGAAAATACAAATTTAATTCTTTTTTTTTTAGAAAACCAAAGCCCCCTGACACTTCCTCGATCGAGGAAGTCATGAACGACCTTTCGTTTCTCATCGACAGCGATCAAATTAAAAAAGAAGTGCCCGACACTGTCTTGGAAACGAGTAAGAGCGAGCCGGTCAAAACGAAAAGAGTTACCAAAAAACAACGGTTAGATCTTATAAAAAAGGATTTAATTAAAAAAGAAAACATTGAAAACACACTTAGTAAACTGGATCCCGCAGATACAAAGATAATCGATAGGTTAGATCTGAACGTTAGGAAGATTAAGACTGACATGCCAACGGTTAAGAGGAGACATAGTATTGAGAAATTTCCTACCGGATCCGTGGATTCCGGTAACGATGGATTAATTCCACAGCTTACAGTGTTCAATCAATTGCCGAGGTAAGATTTATTTAAAAAAATGTAATTTAGTGTAGGAGGAATCGGCGCAATGAAATCAATTTTATAAAAGTTATTAGCTTTATTTTACTTGTGAGAGCGCGTAATAAACAATCAAAAAACAGATATAAACAATAAAAATATTTCAAGTCTTTAATAAGGATATTAATAACTATTGTATAAAGAATAAAAATAAATATTCTTTATATTTTATCCTTTTTTTAATATATTTTTCATGGGTCAAAAGTACCCAAATTTGAGATTTTTCGAGCCTTTAAAAATTCATATTTCCAAAAATATTAGCTGTATCATAAAAAGTCATAGGACCTTTTTTATTTTTATTTTAATAAAAGAGATACAAAAAAATTGTTCAGTTGGAAAATAACAATTTCTTGCAATTGTTTAAACAATATGGCACCAGCTTGCCCCATGGCAACATGCATTTATATCATCCGTAGGGCAATTTGAAGAGGATCGTATAAAAAAATTGAAGTGGAAGGTTTTCGCTACTAATGCGCCGATTCCTGCTGGGCATGTTGATTTGATCTTTACTTGGTTGGTTGGTTTAAGGAACCAAAAATAAAAAATATTTTTTAAGAATTCTTTTTAAAAAAACCTATTGATTTATTAAAGTAAAAATTTGCACACATATCGTCGCCCCCGAATAATAGAAAAACAACTTAAAATTTTTTAATTTTGTTTTTTGCGATATACTGATAATATAGTTTTTTTGCGTTCTTTCTGATAATATACTCGGAAAAGATGAAATGCTATTCGTTACTCTCCCATAGAGTTTGTCTTGCTATAATAACTTCGACTTAAGTTCAGAATAATACAGAGATAACATTAAATGTTTTTATAACAAACTGGCAAATTTTTATCTTTCAAAGAATTATACAAAGACATTTATATACTGTAATGAAAGTTATTAAAATGATACTTTTAAAGAAAAAAAAAGGAACTAATTAAATAGCCATAGCTTTAGCAGGCTTATAAGGAAAAACCAAAAAAAAAACCCACAAAAAAAAGAAACTTTATTAACGGACAAATCAAATGAACACCATTAGTCAATAATATCTAGATAATCATAATTTTGAGCAATAAAAAGTTTGTTTTTTAAATTTTTTCAGAACTATAGGAAATTTGCTGTTTTTTATTTAAAAATTAATTGGTAATAAAGCCTATATTTCTTTTTTAATAACCCCAGTCTAAAATATACCTGGTAATGTTTATAATTTTTTTTTCTTTAATAGAAATCGTAACTTTTTTTGATAAAAATATTATCTTTTAATATAATTTTTAAGTTTCCTTTACGGTTTTGTTAAAATACTAAAACAACTTACACAAAAAATGTTACATTGTAAACATATGGTTTATTTTTTGTGGAAAACATGGTCATCTTAATTAAAAAACGAAGATATTTAATTTTGTGTTGTTGTCTTTTCGTTATATAAGCGTGAGACAAGTTAGACTTTTTATAAAAACAAAAAATAGCACACTTGGAATAACAGTTTTTAGTAAATTGTTACTTACAAAAATACTTATAAAATGCAATACATTTTATTTCTATAATTTTCTTCTAAAAGTTTTCCAAATACGCTAATTTTAATATTAAAATGCCCAACATATCAAAAGTGACCTTTTTTAGTTGTCTTCTGCAGCGATGATATTATGGTTATATTTTTTTCGCATTTTGTACAGTAATGCTCTACATTACAGATCTCAAAATCATGCAGTAATAGACCATTTTACAGCATAGCAACCATTACTTTATAAAAACACAATTTAACAAGAAAGAAAAACGTTTATTTTAAACAGTGTGACTATAAATATTAGAAGAACAATATGTACAATACTTTAACCATTAAAAATAGCCTACTTCCTCGAGAAAATAGGCCAGCATTAAGCTTTAAATCTCTTGGAATTTCCCTACTCGCAAAACATTTTTTACACTTTCTCACACCTTTGCCTTGATTTCACTGAGGGTAAACTGGAAGAAGCTTTCTGGGCTGCATTTAACATATCTTCCGAGTCGTTTTCATCAGCCATTTCGATAATTATTGTTTAAAAAATTGCTCTTCAAAGATGAGTTTATTTGGATGCTTTCAACCGTTGTTAATTACAAAAAAAACACCCTGTTTAGGTTTAGATTGCCAAGTTACTGAGATGTTACACTACTACGTTTTTTTAGATTTACTCAGTGACAAAATGCGAAAAAATAGTATATGCACCTCGTCAGAAAAGTGATTTTACTTGACTCGTATGGTATTTAAATCCTCGCTTCGCTCGAATTCAAACAACGAACTCAAGGGCAAGAATTAACACAACGCCAGTTTGTAGGCAGGGTGTTTGCAATAGTGATCTCTTTGTTTTTGTTTTGGAAAAACGTACACAAATTGCCAGATCTCAAAAATCATGAATGTATTTAAAAATGTAATAAAATTATTCAAAAATATTGGTTTTTGTGTTAAATAGGCAATCGATTTAAATAATAATATAAACATTTATTGAAAGTTCTAAGATCCGATTGCACCAGCAACAAGGTTGATTCGGACAGTTGCTGTATTATCTTAAATCAGGTATTGTACGGCACTTCAATGACATTTTATCTCTTTCTATAAGGCTGTATTATTCAATGATACATTTTGTAAACTGACTCGATCAACAGCAATCGAATTGAGCATCTAAAGAGAATGACATATCTGTCTGTCACTCCAGATAATAAACAAAAATAGTTTTATGGCTTTAAAAATAAATTTTAACAATAAAGAATCATCGATTTATAAAAATGTTAGTTATGGTGCAATGCCATAAACATTGAAAAAGGTAATATTTCCGGAGTGATGTTATTCAGTGTGTTTAATTAATGTTATCGGTGGTTTGTTTATTTTAATTCTATTCAATAATTCGTTAACTTCAAACGTACCATACTTGTCAAGTAAAATTTCACTTTTCTGTGCTTGATACATAATATACTATTATCAAAGACAATTGTAGTTATCACTATAGACACACAGAACAATGTAAAATTTTTGGTAATAGGTTTGGACGCTCGCTTGCTGAGATTCCTTGAGCGAGCGTCCATCGAGAGAATATACGTGCACACGCTGCTGTATAAAAGAACACTGTTGCCAAACCATTAAAAAAAGTAACAGAAAGTAGGAATTATTTCTGTCGAAAATAGGCTCGAATTTATATTCGTTTTAATAATCTTAATCTTATTTTTATTTTTTTTCTTTATTAAATAATGGGGAATTATTTCCTAAAATATATTTATACCTAGTATAAGAATACACGTTGATAAACATGATTTCAAATTTTTAAAAATTTTATTTTTTTATTATTAGACATCCTTACATAACAAGAAATCTTTTTATAGGCTCACCTAAATTTATTTGTTTTTTTTTTATAAATAAAATCCAAATAAACGCATGTATTTTTAGTTTATTGCTATCTGCAAATAAAGTGAGAATTATTAATTAAAGTGTGGCCAACAAAGAAGCAAAAAACGGCTAGTTTTTTGGAGTTAAATAAAAAAAAACGTTTTTGTTTAATTCATTGCATATCGTATTGCCATTTGTGCATTGTGATTTGTTTGTGTTTTCCCTGGTGGCAATTAAAATTTGTATTCTTGTTAAAATGTCGGGAAATCTATGTCAATATTATGACTGCCGAGTGAGTCGAAAAGCAGATAAAGTTAGGCTTTTTCGTTTTCCCTACAAGAATTAATAGTACACTATGTGAGCAATTGATTATAAACTATCGTAAGTATTTATCTATACATATTAAAATTATTTAGACTAATAAATACCTTATAATTATATGATCTACACCTAAAATTTATTCGGTGTTTAAAGTAATCTTTTGATAGTTATTAATTCAAATGTCTGATAGTCAAAAGAGTGACAACAAAAATCGCTTAAAAACTGCCTGTTTTTCACATTTATTTATTTAGAAAGAGCATTGCTTTTCGTTTTTTGCAAATTTTTAAAAATCACTTTTATTTAGGGGTTGAAAAGATGCCAAATCTAAAAAATTGAAAAAAAGTAGTGGTATTAAAAGTTATTCTCACTGCAATTTTTGTTTCAAATGGACCTTGAAAAAATGAAATAATACATTTCCATCCCTGCGAAGGTTGTAAATAAACCCCTGTGAACTCTGTGGGGGTACAATTATCCCCTAAAATGTATAAAATCATGTACCACCTTAAAAATTGCAAAAAAAATAAGATTTTTCGGACATGTCTAGTAAGAAATAAATGTATATGATAGTATACCACCCTTTTTTAAGGGTAAAGCTACTCTTATCAGTGAGAAAAAATGAATGAAATCCTAGCTTTTACAATAAAAGTCTTATTTTCTTGATCCAAAGTATAAAAAGCAGGTGTACCTAGATTTTTTGAGATCATTTTTAACCAAAACCACCCCTGCAAGATATTCTAAAACATCCAAATATATATATATATATATATATATATATATATATATATATATACAGTGTGTCCCAAATTGGTGGGGAATGTATGGGGATCTTGGAAACCACGATAGATAGAAAATCGGTTAAATGGGGAAAGTTTTGGACAATTATGTTAGTAAGCTAATGCCGTTTACTACATGGTTCTATCTATTCAGGTTTTTGAGAAATTTTGAAAAAACCTGAAACATCATTTCGAAAATCGGCCATATTTTTTTATAAGTGAAAATTTTCCAAATCTGTAAAAACTTCTTCAAAGCAACTTTTTTTGTAGAATATGACCAAGTAGTCAATTTTTATTTTCTACGTTTCGGCTTTTTAGAATCATCATCAACTTTATTTTTTCATATGAACGCCATATTGGATTTTTACGCAGCCAAATAGTGCTTTTTATTCTGATTTCAACAATGTATAACATGTTATAATTTAAGAGTTTATAACCTCATTTATTTTAAAAAACAAATATTTTTTTAGTTGGCCTTGATTCCGGCGAACGTAATTTTTTTTGTAAACAATAAAATATTAGTAATTGGCAAAATAGATAAGCTAAACAGATATTTTACAGAAATGGGTTTCGCGAACATAACTATAACGTTAATACCGTGTTACAAGACTACACCTAACAAGTTAATTGAAACAAGTGAAAACAAAAACAATGAAAAGTGGCTAAACTAATTCCTACTAAAATGAAGATGTAAAATAACGACCTAAATTCAAAATGTTGTCCATATTTCTCAACATATTAACGATATTTGTTTAAATAGTCCTAACTACCCTATGAATGGTTAACTTAGGTGAGTGGAATTCTCTATCCAACATCCCTGGCTGAAGATGTTGGATTTTCTTTAAATTGTTGGTTAACTGTAGCATCTCGTTGTCGATTTTCTTCAATGTACTTCTTAGGTCGTGGTTTTTTAAAACTTCCGAATTTAATCAAATTTGTAACCAGTTTTTGAAAGTATGTTAGTTTAGGATGTTGCCTTTCAGGGAAATTCTCGAAATACTTTTGCGCAGCTTTATTAACATTTCTATTGCTTTGGAAATAACGTTGCAAAATATCAAGCTTTTCTTTAAATAATTAATCATTTTACAAAGTTAAAAAAATTTTAATAACGTACCCGAGCTAACTTGATAATGACGCTAGATGACATTCGCCGGAATCAAGGCCAACTGAGAAAATATTTGTTTTTTGAAGTGGATGAGGTTATAAACTCCTAAACTATAACATGTTATATATTGTTGAAATAAGAATAAAAAGTACTATTTGGCTGCGACAAAATCCAATATGGCGCCCATATGAAAAAGTAAAGTTGTTGATGATTCATCACTTTTACTTTTTCATATGGGCGCCATTACATTTTGTTGTAACACGGTATTAACGTTATAGCTATGTTCCCATTTTTGTAAAATATCTCTTCAGCTTATCTATTTTGCCAATTACTAATATTTTATTGTTTACAAAAAAAATGACGTTCGCCGGAATCAAGGCCAACTGAAAAAATATTTGTTTTTTGAAATAAATGAGGTTATAAACTCATAAATTATAACATATTATACATTGTTGAAATCAGAATAAAAAGCACTATTTGGCTGCGTAAAAATCCAATATGGCGTCCATATGAAAAAATAAAGTTGATGATGATTCTAAAAAGCCGAAACGTAGAAAATAAAAATTGACTACTTGGTCATATTCTACAAAAAAGTTGCTTTGAAGAAGTTTTTACAGATTTGAAAAATTTTCACTTATAAAAAAAATATGGCCGATTTTCGAAAATGCATGTTTCAGGTTTTTTCAAAATTTCTCAAAACCTGAATAGATAGAACCATGTAGTAAACGGGATTAGCTTACTAACATAATTGTCCAAAACTTTCCCCATTTAACCGATTTTCTATCTATCGTGGTTTCCAAAATCCCCATACATTCCCCACCAATTTGGGACACACTGTATATATATATATATATATATATATATATATATATATATATATATATATATATATATATATATATATATATATATATATATATATATATATATATATATTAATACTTTGAAAGTTTTATATGATTTTACACATTTAAGGGGATAAATTTACCCCCTTGCAAGGTACCTTTGATTAGAAATGAACTCGAAAAACCTAAGAAGGCCTATTTCACACATCTGGGATGAAAAATATGAGGCCAAAACGCTTTTTGAATAAGCTAATATTTTTTTCCATTTTTCTGATAATGCGGTTTCTTTACCCTTAATTTTAGGAGTGGTTTATTACCAAAACTCACTCTAAACTGTCCAT
Organism: Listronotus oregonensis; assembly: GCA_019359885.1. Classification (NCBI taxonomy): domain Eukaryota; kingdom Metazoa; phylum Arthropoda; class Insecta; order Coleoptera; family Curculionidae; genus Listronotus; species Listronotus oregonensis. The sequence goes on along the minus strand of JAHBCN010001258.1, from coordinate 74,905 downwards.
CATATTTGAGATATCCTAAAACATCTAAATCTGTTTTTTACAATTTTAAGTTGTATATGATTTTCTTCATTTTAGGGGATGGATATACCCCCTTGCAGGGGTGGTTTTGGTTAAAAGTAAACTAGAAAAATCTAGTTACACCTGGTTTATATACTTGGATTAAAAAAATACCAACCAAGACTTTTCTTGAAAAAAGCTAGTATTTTATTTAATTTTTCCTATTGATAAGGGTAGTTCCACCCTTAGAATAGGGTAGTTGGTTATCATAAACATTAATTTTTTATTAGACGTCCTAAAAAATCCGATGTTTTGCAATTTTTGAAGTTGTATACGATTTTATATATTTTAGGGGATGATTGCACCCACACAAAGTCCATGGGGGTTGGTTTACAACCTTCTTAGTAATGAAAATGTATTATTTCATTTTTCCAAGGTTCATTTGAAACAAAAATCGCAGTGAGAAGAAACTTTTAACACCACTACAATTTTCGCCATTCTTTAGATTTGGCGATTTTCCAACCCCATTTATTAAAATTTGCAAAAAACGAAAAGAAAGGCTCATCTTAATTTTTTTCGACGAGTAATTTAGTAAAAAATTCATATTTGCATGTTTTTTCTCACCTCTCTGTAAATTTTGAAAAAAAGCAGGCAGTTGTTGCGGTTACTCCCTATGATTACAAACAAGATTCTATATTTATTTTTATGATTGAAATAAATTTAAAAAAATTAAGTTCCGGGGGGATTGGAAGCCACTTAATAGTAATTTTTTTTCTTATTCAATTATATTTTATATTTCTGCTTAAATTTAACTATGCACGGTACCTCTGAAGCATGGGCAAGATTAATAAAAATGTGAAAAGTAACGGGGTGCGGGATTCAAATATTCCATGTTTGTACTGCAAAATGCAATTTTAAAAATAAAAATGCATTTATTTAAGTTTTGCAATTTCTAGTAATGTGTTTTATATTCTATGTGTAAAGACAAATATTTCATTTTGTTTAAATATCAATTTTAAGATTTAACAAAAAAAATTCTAAAAAAACTTTTAATCGAAAAATTAACATTTTTTAATTTTTTATTACTTTATTTTCGATAAACTTAAAAAATAAAAATATTTGTCAAATTAAAAAAAAATATTCATGTTGATTTTACATCTCAAAAAAGTGGGGTCGTGATTTTAAACAATTACCAAAGTTTTAGAATAAATAATTGTCTTTTATATTGTTCTAAATAAATAGGTATTTGCGTAATATTTAAAAACTATACAATTTAGACCCAGCCACCCTTATACTGATGAAATCGCCATTTTAATCAAAATCCACAATCCATTAATCTCTTTATTATATTTTTAAACGTATACATACGTTAATAAAGTTTTATAATAAAAATTAAATAGATATAAAGGAGCTGATTTGACGATTATTTTTTTACAACTGTAAAAGATTGCTCAAATGTCTGCTCTTTTTTGAAAAAATTATGGGACCTGTAATTTGATTTATATTATTGTTAATAATTTTTAAATATTTTTAGCAGCTTTTCCTTTAAACCCGTGGGCTCACTAGCCAACTTATAGAAAATTTTAGTTCCATTCAGGACTTTTGAAACACTCTGTATTGACAGTTCATATTAAATGATACCCAATTGCACAATTATTACCTTTTTGTTTGCATAAAAAAGTTAAATTAAACAAAAACTCTAATGTTATTTTATATTAAGAATAATAATTTATTTATTTACTAACAGCGGTGGTGTACTGGCCAGCGTACCGGCCTCTCAAATAGGCCTTACAAGGGATTTTTTTTGCAGATTGGATTTGTATGCGGTTTTTTGCATTTGATTCGTATATACGGCTACAAACTTAATAAACAAATTTAATTAATGGAAAATGAAAAACTGTATTTGTGTTTTAAAAAATGCATTTTTAAGTTTACAATTATATATTTCTTTCTAATTACAAACTATAAAATGCATTTCAAAAATTCATTTTTCTAATGCACAACGGCAGTGTTTCATGTCCCGTTAAATACATTTATTCACAAAGTTTTTAGAGGTTCATACGAATCGAATACCAAAAACCGCATTTAAATTCATCTTACAGCACAAAAAATTCCTTGTGCATTACCTAGTTTCCTCGACTCATATCTGTGCAAAAAGCAGTTTGTTGTTTTTGCAACATAAATATGTGCGGAGGGAGCCTACGCTTTAAATAGACTATGACATAGTAAGAAGTCAAAACGGCAACGCTGAGAGGTACCTCAGCAGGTAAAAATTAAATATTCTTATAAAACTCGATTGTCGGCAAAAAGTATTTATACAAAGGGACTGGGCGTCTATAGTGATAACTACAATTGTCTTTGCTATTATGTAATTTTATTTTGTACAAGCCTTATAAACTGTCAACTCTCTAATAGTTTTCCTATTAATAATATTTATTCCCATCTTTTATTTTTAAATTTTAGAAGTATAAGTCCGAGAACTTCAAAAAGAGGTATAAAACTAGGAGGTAGAAGAGCCAGCCCGTACTCGACCCGTTCCGATTCACCTGCACGACTTCTTCGTAACGGAAAACATCGAAAACTGAGAGACATGGCTCTTTTAGATGGTTTAGAAGACCCGAAGAGGAGGAAGAGGATGCATTCCGACTTGAGTGGCAGTGAGAGTGTCTCAAAACTGTCCGGGTATGACTCTGACAGCAGTTTTTCAGATCTGGCATCTTTACATGGTAGTGAGAAGGACAGTGATTTGTCGAAACCGGTAAGATTTTTGTTGTACTTAAAAACTATTGTAGGGTCCAAAAATAAAAAAGCATGCATGCTTAAAGGATTTGAATAAAAAGTTGGAAAATCAGCATACCAAGAGTTATTGAATATAGGTTTTTAAATACACAATACACAGACTTTTTAATTTTAAATATGGAGGGTAGAGGGAAGGAGAACTATCTTTAAGATGGAAAGCTGTCCGCCAAAATGTGTTAAATTAGGGTGGCTCTGCAGTAGCAACAGAGATGGGTAAAATGGTTTTCAAAACTATTTAAAATGAAAATACAAAATGGATGTCTAAAAATTTATTTAAAATACAAAATAAAAAATGTTTTTTCAATTGTTATTTAAGATACAAAATGGAAAATGGCTATTTTAAATAAGTTTGTATGTAAAATGTTTTTTTATGAGTGATAAATAATAAACAATGTATGAATGTAAACACTTAAAAAATAATATTAAATAAAACACTTTCATTTTATTGGTTCATTTTATTAGCTTTTACTAAAAAAAGTTTCTCAAAATGGTCATCAGTCATACGCCTTCGTTTTGGAATCATTATCATTCCTAAAAAAATATAAATATAAATAATTATGTATCACAATAATTTAAAATTTCATACCTGCATATGAAAAAAGTCCCTCTACCGGAGCCGATGATGGCAAAGGTGTATTCTATTTCAAAAAAATAGTTTTGATGTCAGGATACATATCCAGAACATTTAAATCGACATTCTCATTTTGCAGATATTGCAAAGCTTATAGCTGTTTCGAATTATTAGAGGAATTGTTGGAATTAGTGCTTGATGCATCACCATTATCAAGATCAAACATATAAAAAATATCATTCAAATTTTGTTAATTTTCTTTGGTCACTTCTTCTGGTAATGGAGCTTTTTTCCTGATGTGACGTTCAACCTCACTAATAAAAAGTTGCTTTACTTGCGACTTCTTTTGTTTTGGTACCCATCTCAGTTTAAAGAAAGGATGTGCAACAGTAGCTAATATGGCATCATTCACCGAAGAGTTGGGGTTCAAATAGTCTCTAAATCGGTGTAAACAAGGCTAATAATTATTAATCAAGCTCAACACAAGAAGCTAAGAATTAAGCAAAATTATCTGGGTTACAAAATAGTTAAATCACGTTCTTTTTATATTTCTATTTCATATTTCATTATTTCCTCTCCTCCGCGAGGATATATCGAACATGCCCTAGGATTAAGGGTGTTAGATTATCCACTATCTTTTTTTTTATTACATATAATTTAAAAAAGAGCTAAGATAAATGACAGCCATCGATGTGTTCACCGATAAATTAACTAAAACGAGCAATCAATAATAAAACTTTGACAGCATGACATGACAGCCAGCCAGCCAAGTCACAAACTTAATTATATACTAATTTTGCTAATATAGAAACTATTTTAAATAAAAAATGTTTTTTTATTTTATTTAAAATAGAAAATGCCATTTTGTATTTTCCATGCTTATTTTAAATAGTTTCATTTGAAATAGTTACCCACCTCTGAGTAGCAACAGGGTTAATTTCAAAAAGAGTGCCAAAATTAATTAGAATAGGATAGAGAAATGAACGACGACGCAAGAACTTCCGTTCCATTTTATAAATATAAATAATCATTTTAAAATAAAAAATAATTTTTCAGTCTTCAATTTATGTCCACTTGGACAGCTTTTTATGACATAAACTTTGCTCATGATTGTTTAAAAAGTATTTTTCAAGTAAACACACTATTTACAAACCTCCATGTTTTTTGAGAACAGTTATTCATTTTAGGTTATATTTATATAATTTCCTACCTCGGCCAATTTGTCAACAACTGCCATTTTCATACCATACCCTTTGCCTATGCTAGCCCCGACTATCTACTGCTTACAGCTGGACACTTTTTCAATTCGGCTTCCATATGAGTTATTTCTCCTTCCCTCTACCCTTAATAATTTTTAACTGAACTACTATGATTATGGCTTGAAAGATAGTTATTTCGCAAGATCTTCCCTTTGAGGGCGCGTGAGCTTGCCCGGGCTTTGTTGGTAGAAAGTCAGGATGTCGAGCTCTGTAGCCCCCAGAAATTCCGATTTTTACACAAATTCAAACTTTCCAAGTGTTTGAAATTATGAAGCGCATAAAAAATGGCTGTCAAACCAAGGACTTCTACTGGTATTGCGTTCAACCAGCTTGCTGTGTATGACGTGCATGACACTAAATGTAAACACAACAGGGATATAGGACTTCACCGCTCACAGCCCCAGAAGGACCCCCAAAAAAACACTCTGTCTGCACCATTTTGACCGCAGTTTTTCACATGCAAAAGCGTAAGCTTCCAATCGCGTACCATACTGAATGAAAGTCGAAACGGAAATGAGTTTTTAATTTTAAAAAATGATTTAAGTCTTTGTCGCGTGTAATTGGGCTGTTAGTATTTAATAATTAGAATTAGTCTTTAAAAAGGGCAAATAATTAAAACATTACAGTATTAAATAAAGTTGAATTTGGGAATTTGTTTTTTTTTTGATAATATATGTTTGTCTTTTTAACGAAATATTGTTATTTTGGAGAACTAGGTAGCTACTGAAATTTTGGAACTCATTATAAAAGAATATGGAAAAATACGATCCTAAAATTATTTATTTAAAATATTATTTTCCGTTTTAATGTTAAAAATGTATCCTTGACCCTAGGTTAAACTTTCGGGGCACAAAACGAAGTTGACTTACCTTTGTTACGTTAAAATTCTAAAAATCCTGATCAAAATTTGGTAATTTCTCGGAATTTTTTTTGCGGCTGATCAAGCACTGTGCAGTGAACGTCTACGAATTTAATATTTAAAAATAAAAAAAATCGCATTTCAAATTGCGAAGCAAAACGTATAAAGGAATTTGTATTTGCTTTTTTAAAAAGTTTCAAGTGTGGTTTCATTCTTTACTTACCTATCCTATAATACGTAACTATACAGGGTGTCCTAACTCTATTTATACACTAAATATTTCTGCTCCTATACATGATACAAACACCCTGAAATACAAATCGTGTGTTTGGTAATGCTAATTTTATTAACAGTATTGTTAATATACAGGGTCTCCCGAAAACAGAGTTTTCATTTTTATAGTTTATTTTGATTTCTGGGAATATCAAATTAAAAGAAAAATTATTTGGCTTTTCTCCAGAATAGAGATATTTAAAAATTATACTTTTTTTATATAGATAATTATGGAGAGCTAGTCTGCTCTCGCAATAATAGTAACAAAAAACATGAAAAGAAATAAAAAGATTTAATTCTTTATACAATTGATTTGTTTTTAAGTACTATAATAAAATAGCAATTAGCAATAGCAAAATAACCATTTGCTATTGCTAATTTTAGATTTTTTATTTAAAATATTATTAGGGTCGGTACTGGGATCCCGGGATTTAATTTTTAATCCCGGCATTGCAAAACGGGATTTCGATCCTGAACATTGCAAACTCTAGTCAGAGAATTTTTTCAAAAGTAACTTCTTTTTGATTTATTGATTTTTTTATGCTAGACTATAGTGCACTCTAGATAATAAAATATTAAGATGTCAGTGAATATCAACGTTTTTAGCACTATAACAGTTTTTAGAATATTTTATGTATTACAGGCAAACAAAGAAAGCGATATCCTCCTCATGGACGAGCTATCAAACTTAGAGTCAAAAGATTGTACCACTCCTGATTTAATAGGAGGATCATGTTCGGCAGAGTCAGATAAACAGCTTATCGATACAAATTCTAATGTCTGTGGAGATCTAAATAATTCAGTAGATATGAATCTGAAGGCTTCAAAGAAAGACAAGTTACCTGAAAATATTCCTATAGAAGATAGTCCAAGTGCTAAGGTGCCGGAAAAAGGCCTCATTTTGGATATTATGAAGCAGGCTTTTAATGATAGCAAGGTAGTAGCTCCTCCTGTCTGTGAGGTAACAAAATTTTATGGTACCGGCAGTGATGAACAAGACAAGAAATTAAAACTAGATAAGGTAAGTCTTACAATTTGTTTTTTTTTTGGTTAAACTTTTTAGTTATTTAGTTTAGTTGGATAAATTATTTCTTTTGTGCTAAGAAAATAATAAGATAGGAGGATGGGATAAAAAGTTTCCAGTGTAAGTAAGAAAAAAGCAAAATATTGCTTAAATTTTTTTTATTTTTCTACATAGTCTCCGTGTAGTTCAGTAGTTCAATTTGGTAACAAATGAAAATCCGATGGCGCCAAATCTGGTGAATCAGGTGCATGAGAAACCAACTTGAAGCCTTACTGATTAATTTTTGTGGCAAGGTGCATTGACCTAGTGCAATTTTCTTTCTCTGCTAAACCAGGACTTTTCTCATGAATATTTTGGTTCAACTAGTCAAGTAAGATGGCGTAATACTCAGAATTTATAGTTTATCCTTTATCAGGATAGTCTATAAAAATAATGCCTTTGATATACCAAAAAATTGTTGTCATAACCTTTCCTGTCGATGGAATTGCCTTTACCTTCTTCGGAATCAGTTTGCCTCTCGCTGTCCACTGTCTTGAGTGTTGTTTTGTCTCCGGCGTATAGTGGTGGACCCAAGTTTCACCAACACTAACAAATTGGCATAGAAATTTAGTTGGGGAACGCTTGAACAGTGTCAAACACTTTTCTGTTTTTTCTTGGTCATGCAAATGAGTTTTTGCTCTGAAGTAAGCAATAGCGGCACTCATCGAGCGAATAGTTTTCTCATATCTAAAACTTCAGTTAAAATATAGTGAGTTCGCTCTTTCGATATGCCAACAGCCTTAGCTGTCGCATCCAACTTCTCCGGCGATCATTCAAAACGATTTTATGAATTTTCAGCACAATTTCTTTAGAAGTTGCCCTTTTTGGCCTGCCGGAATGCGGGACATGTTTAAAGTCTACAACCTAAGTTTTAACGGTGGAAAATAAAAGCGCTCACTCACCTAAAGTAGCATCTAACTCTACTTTAATTTCTTTAGGAAGTAAATCTTTAATGTGAAAATATTTTATAACTGCATGTTTCTTAATTTTCTCTATGCTTGACAAAACTTTATAACTTTAAACTATAAACCACATGACGCACTCTCTCCAAACGTTTCGACTTTCATCAAGTGAACACGCGTTTGGAAGCGTTGGAAGTCGAAATCTCTACATAGCCCGATTATTTAAATTTTCCATAGACAAAGCCTGGGAAAGCTTATGTTGCGACATCGCACCATATGACTGGAAGGGGAGTGCTGGCTAAACGGACTGGAATTAAAAAAGATTGGCAGCCAAAGCCATAATTGGATAATAGAATAGAATCGAAGCCTATTTAAATATGCGATCCTATGACGGCAACCCACGCCCTCTAGGGGTTAGACCCGAAACTTTTTATCCCATCCTCGTATTCACAATAATGTTTTTTCTGTTATACTATTTTTGATAACAGTTATGGTTCATAAGAACATTTACAACACTTTCAAATTAACTTTCATCCACGGTAAAACTTTTAAGAAGCCTGTCTGTTTTTTGCATTTTTTTATATTCTTTGGGCAACTCACCGGACATACATCATATCCGTGTCAATCTGTCAGGTGGTAATGGCAGGGTAGACAAACATTTTCTCGACTTAAACGTGTAGAAAATGGACGTTTTTAAATTAAAAATGTATCATTTTTGGATTTGGCGTGAAAAAATATATAAGATGGATATTTCAGTTTTTTTTTATAAAAGTACAGGTAAAGTCAAAAAGTGGCCTGTCTAATCCTCATTGGATAACCATGTACATATGCACTGGAGGTCAAAAAAAAAATGCAACGAGATTTGTTAATTTTTTTTAATGACAGAATATTTATGTAGACGGTCACTAAAATTTTCAATAATAAGTGGCTTCACCATGGATATTAATATACTCTATCACTCTTCGGAGCATCAGCAAAATTAAATTATCTATGTCGATTTCTGAAATACGTGCCCAGATCTTTTGAAGGCTCGTTAGAGTTTATTTAGATTTGCAGGAGGCTGTGGCAATCGTTAAAGATTGCGTACTATTATATCCCACGCATGCTCTATTGAATTGAAGTCTGCAGAACTTGCTGGCCGTTCCTAAGTTGGTGTGTTATTTTCCGGCAAGAAGTTCATTGTTTTCAAGACTATATGTGGTTTAGCAATGTCTTGTTGTAAAATGCCATTTTGGATGCCTTGAGCAAGTGGAAGTGCAACTGGCTGAAACACCTCATCAATGTAACGGCGAGCCGCTAAGGGGAGGGGGTGACGTTAATTCGTGCAAGAAAAGACACATTTTTGCGAAATCTTTTGGACGACACAGTTAAAATCTATTTAATAAAACTCATGCCACATTAAAGTATTACATTTGAAGAATATTAAGTAAAATTTTCTTGAAGAAATAATAAAAAATACGGTAATGGCAGCAATTATTTGGAAGCCTCTCGGAAAAAAGTAGAATTGCGGTGCCTCTCATAACTAGGTGCTGGATCCTATAAAATCAAAAAACCCAAGTTTTTTTGTTAGATAATCTCTTTTCCAGGTAACGCTGTATCTTCATTAGTTTTGCTCCGATTTCTCTCAAATTTTTACACAATATTCTAATAAGGTTCTCCATTTAGGAAATCAAATTTAATAAAATGCAAAAAAAGTTTTAAAACGTTACCCCCTCTTAACGTGCCATCAATAAATCCTAGAAGTGACCTCCCAAATTATTTAGCACCCGAAAGACTCTATACTATTACCCCTGGAATATGAAACAAAATCTGGACTCGTCACTGGAGCAAATGGAATTTCATTTTTGATTTCAGTTCTTTCTTAGTCTGCACCATCTCTAATCGGCGAGCCCTATGTTGATGTGTCAAAGGAACACAAAGAGGTCTCATTAGTTCATCCCACAAAATTTCGCCCTTCTATATGCCTGGGACTTCCGGAACCCCCACGATGGCAATGGGTATGATCTATGGTCCATCTCCTACAAACCCTCAAAACTATACTTGGATTTACCTGCAGTCTTCTGGCAATTTTTCGATTACTCACACCAGCCTCATTCAAACTAACTACACGGCCTCTTTCGAATTGCGTTAAGCGGATTAACCGATTATTTGCTGGATTTCTTGGCATATTAAAATTTTGTTTGAACTTTAAACCACACCTTTTGGCCAAAAAATAATAATAATAATAATAATCCAAGTAAACCTTATTGATTAAAATATCCAAAATTTCTTATCATGTATTTCTCCAAAAAAAAAAAAATCATTTAAAAACGCGAAGGAAAGAGATAATGCAACAAAAGAAGTTATCAGAGATATACACTGCTCAAAAAAATTAACGAAACGCTTTTTAATAAACTTGTAAAATATTAGCTTGGTGTATTTAGACAAAAGGGTGGTATAGCTTAAATTAGTGGTCTTGTAAAAATACGTAATTCATGTCAGATGAAATTACGTAAATCGTTATTATCTCAAAAACTATAAGAGAAACAAAAAATACAGCTTTCTAAATTGTCTACATAAATATTTTTGATAGGATGAATAATAAAGGAGATATTACATTATATTTTTGACACTTTGTTTTTTGTACCCTTTTTAATTTGTATGTTTTTTTTAGGACTAAATGATTAATCATATGACACATTCTTTTATTTATTGTGAGAAAATGTGTGTCTTTTAAATAATGTAAGCTTTGTCTAAATGTAATTAACGCCTTAAAAGTCATAAATGGACTAAAAGGTGTTCCGTTATTTTTTTTGAGCAGTGTATTTCGACATAAAAATTGAAAACATATAGTTTTTATTGAAATACATAAATTTCTGTAGGGTGTTGCATTTCTTTGACCTCCAGTGTGGTTTGAGTCATTCAATTCAAAAATGTACTAATTTTAGGAAACTAAAGTCCCAAATGCTTGTAGAAATAGAGTGATAAAAAAAACGAAAGTAACTTGTTCCATTTAACTACTTAGTAAGGTGACGAAAATGAGTTTTTTGTTTAACTTGAAATTTCAGACTACCGAAGTTACTGCTGTCGAAAAACCAAATAGAGACTCATTGCAGAGTTCAGCGCAAAATACTAGTCAAACTGTACTGGAAGAAAGTGCACCAGTACAAGTGCAGAATGAAACCGATCCAAATGTAGCTGTTACCGAAGACAAGCCGATCGGTAAGTTAAATTACTAAGGTCTAATAATATAGGAATATACCTAGGCAGTCCTAAAAGTTTAAGATAGACTGAAGGCAAAAAGCCGTCATTGCTGTTTTTCTTATGCACGCCTTCTAGAAGAAAGGGGTTGCGTTATTTTAATAAAACACAGCAGTCACATTAAGGTAGTTCACTCGCGACAGTCGTAGACAAAATTATCGCCTTATAGTAAGTAAAGCCCGGCCCGTCCAAAAGTCAAATCAAGATTAGGATAAACATCTTTTATCGTCGTCTCTTCCATGCCATCCGCGCAGAACTCGCACATCCCTCTCTAACAAAAATTGATTGTTGAACGGATCAATATTTTTTTCTATTTTAGTTTAATTTATAATGTAGTATTTTGAACGGACCACAAATTTAACGCTGTTCCAAATAAGATCGAATACGCTTTAGAGGTTCTCAATGCTTGTATATATTCTTGTAGAAGACAGTACACACAGCATATAAGGTCTCTTTGTTATTCAGCAATATTTTCCACCATTTTACACTCTTTGGACCCACCTAGTCCTAAAATATAGCTTCTATAAGAGCGATTACTCCCTAAAAAAAAATAGTGTACACAATTTCTTAATAACAAACAGACCTAGAAACTTTCAAAAATCAATATCTTTTTAACAAAACGGTAAACAAATTCCTTTTTTTAATTTTCAAATACTTTGATTTATATTGCATTAGTTTTAAAAAAATATCGTTTAGAACCGTTTTCAAGATATTCTCAAAGAAATGGATGGCTTTTTTTTAGTTAGAGAAAAGACACTTTTATTGTATATTTTAATTTCATTTAATTCTTAAGAAAAGCCGCTTTACAAGTGAACTACCTTAAAACAAAAAGATTCATATTTATAAAGATACATACCTATTAATTGAGTAGTTAAAAAATAGTGCAGATGATTTTGTTTTTATCAAATAAACCATAAATTGCCCTTAATACTAATTTTATTTATAGCTGGATTAGAAGATTTTCCTATAGAAGAAGAAGAGACTGGAGATCAAGCTTCTTTCGAAAATATCGTACAAGGTTGTATAGATAGTATTGGCAATATATCTCCGGATTTGCCGCATTTGCCTCCGGAGACAATCGTTGAGGCCTTAGGCGACATAGCACCTGTATTAGAAAAGCAAGTTACCACTGAACAAGGTAAATGTTAAAATAATCCGAATTAAAAGAGGGGCTTGTGCCTTAGCTTTTGCAGGTCCGATATCAACGAACTCTTGAATAGAAATAAAGTAAACAAACCTTGTTTGGCATGAATATATTCAGGGGGGCAAGGAGGGGTAGTTCTTGTAAACTCACTGCATCGGCAACATTGATTAAAGACACTGAATAACATAACTCCGGCAATAATAACTTTTTCAATGTTTATGGCATTGCACCATAAATTACATTTTTATAAATCGATGATTCTTTATTGTTAAAAATTATTTTTAAAGCCGGAAAACTATTTTAGTTTATTATCTGAAGTGACAGACAGATATGACATTTACTTTAGATGCTCAATTCGGTTCCTGTTGATCAAGTCAGTTTACAAAACGTGTTATTAAATAATACAACTTACTAGAAAGAGATAAAATGACATCGAAGCCCCGTACAACACCTGATTTACTATCATTTTTTATTAAACGAATGCAGCAGCTGTCCAAAATAACCTTGTTGTCGGTGCTTAGAACTGTCATATTAATAAATGTTTATATGTAATCGATGTTGCCTATATTAACACAAAAACAAATATTTTTGAATAATTTTATTACATTTTCAAGGTAATTTCCTGATTTTGGTTTTTGATATCTGGCAATTTGTTTACGTTTTTCCAAAACAAAAACAAACATCCCTATACCAAACACCCTGCCTACAAACTGGCGTTGCGTTAATTCTAATCCTTGAGATCGTTGTCCGATATTAAGATTGATGCAGATATGCTTGGAAAAAGTATACAAAATTTTGTAACAAACTACTAAACTAGATCGATTTAAGCCAACTTAGTTACATTTAAAATTGCTTCATTTGGCCCGTAGTGTCAGGAATTTCGTGAAAACTCGTTAATTTATTGTAATGTTTTTTTAGTATAGGTATAGCACACTATAGAATTATAGAAATACGTTTTTAGTGGTATGGTCATCAACTATAAAAAGTGCTAGTTTTTAAAAGTGACATCATTAATAAACATTTTTTTCTGATTTTGTATGTTAACGTCGAAATTAGACCCATTTGTAAGTTACTGCATCCAGGTGAGAAAAAACGTATGGCGTAAATAGATAATTAGATATTTTGTTTGTATCGCGCTCACAAATTAATATTTCGTTATGTTTTTTATATGTTAAGAAATTAACAAATGATGATTAAGCAGTATATTATAATTTTTACATTCGTCTATACACTTTCAATCTCAAAAAATAAAAATAATCTTGTAGTACTTATTTATTAACAAACTTAACAATTACAATTATTATATTATGTAAATAATAAACAAACGTCTCGTCAATAAAAACTTGAGTAAAAGTTTCCCGAACGAAATTTCTATTTTTAATATACTCCCTTAAAAAATTGAATTTTATTTGGATAATATCTCATCCCTCAAATATTTTCTAATATTTAATTTAGTTCACTTGAAGCCTATACTTTTGATCCATCTTCTTAAAGAGTCGATGAAAAACTCAAAATATTCAATTTATTCCCTGAACATTTGCCTTATTTTTGCCAATGTCACATATTCTTTTCTGGTGTACATAGAATAAATTGTGTCCCGAATTATATTTTTCATTTATGTTGTAATTTTGGTGTTTGTGGTTTTTTAAAGACATACTGGAAGCGTAATCCTGGTCTGACTTATCCCATTTTTTGTTATATTTGCGATCGTTGTTGAGCTTAATTTTGTTGCATATGCGGCTCGGTGTATAACATTCTCAATTTGAAAAGCGATTCTGTTTCAGACTTGTTCGTTTTCTAGTTTAAAAAAGAAAAAAATATTTAAAATTATCATCTGCGATTGTTCATTATACCTATTATATCTTTTTCTTGGCATTATTTAATACTTTTCAAAATAACTTTCGACAAGTTGACACACCAATGTTTTTGATTGACAGTGACGAATACTTCACATAACCAAAAATATAAATATGAATAATCATCGGATACCATTTTTTTTTCAAAAGTTAGCTGTCACTGCTGTTTGGAATATACTAAACAAACATAAACAAAAATGACGTCATTACAAATTTGTATAATTCCGACTGTACATACTTGGTACAAGCTCACCCATTAAGGCCTAATTGGCCATGCTTGTGGCTTTCCCCATATTAGAAAAATTCTGTGATATAGCCTTGTAATATTTTTTACATACAATTCTAAAGAACACTTTAGAAAATAGTTTGAATTAAACAAAAAAGATATTAATTAAAATTAGCATTAAAAAAAAACCTGTTATTCTTTCAAAGAGTTTCAATAAAAAAGTATTTTATATTTATTTTTAACAACAAAAGTGAATTAATTTATACGAGAAATTTGCGATTTAAATTAGAAAATAGAAAAAGGTAACAATACATATCTTAATGTTAAAATACAAACAGTCAATATTATATTAAAGTTTATTACTACCTTTAATACATATAAACATATAAATGAATTTATTTTGATGTTACTAACGTATTTCAAAACACCCTGTATCTAATACAATAATGGTATTTTAGATGAAAACAAAGATGATTCGCTGCCGATCATCGACAATATGTCTACTGCCATTTTGGATCCACCCAATCCAGATTCTTTCGAAAATTTGGAACCGCCTCTCCTGGAATCTAGTGTACCGGGACCAGAGCCGGAAGTAATGATAATTCCGGATAAAAACGACCCGAAAAGATTAGACCATCACAACCTTGGAATTGCCGTAACTGAGAAGGATAACGAAGTTACTTTTTCCATTGAGCATTTTACCGACGATCCTGAAGAGCATGACAATAGCAATGAAAACGTCGAGCAAGAAGATACTAAGAATAGGCAGTGCGAAGAAGATGAATTGGAAAACACTGAGGTCTCTGAACAAACGGATTTGGGTAAGAAAGAAATATTAAATTTAATAAAATAATGGTTGGAGTAAAATTTAATAAAAAGTTAATTTTTGCGGTAATTATGCCAATACATCGCCCTAGAATAATAGTAAGACAGTTAACAATTTTTAATTTTTGTTTTTTTTTAGATATACTGGTAAGGTTTTTTGCGATCTTTCTAATGATTTCATTGGAAAAGATGAAATGCCATTCGTTACCCCCCTATAGAGTTTGTCTTAGTATAATAACTTTGACTTAAGTTCAGAATAACATTAAATGTCTTTAAAACGGACTTGACAAATTTTTATCCTCCAGAGAATTATACAAATACATTTTAAAATGTTTTTGTATTACACCAAAACTTTAGGAAATCATTTTAAGTCATATTCATTTTTCAGTTGTTTGGATGTCATATACTGTAAAGAAAGATATTAAAACGATGCTTTTAAAAAAATGAAAATAAACTAAATCAATATCCACTGCTTCAGCCATCTTATATGAAAAACCTAAAATAACTTCAAAAAAAAGGATACTTTACTTTTTAACACCCACCTACCGAATGAACAGCATTAGTTGATAATATCTAGATACTTATAATTTTGAGCAATAAAAAGTTTGTTGTTAAAATTAAGGATTTACAAAAGTTTGTTTATAGATATTTTCAGGACTAAAGGAAAATAGCATATTTTTTTTATTTACAAATTCATAGGTAATAAAGCCTATATTTCTTTTTAATTAGTCTCATTGATTTTTACAATATAATTTTTGGAAATAATAATTAATATATAATGACACAACAATTTCATTGAACTCGTAGAAGAGATACACTAAAAACAATTTGGCAACAACGCATGTATTTAACCCGCGAATAAAGTGAATGACAATAGATTGATGCCTGCATGCGTCAGAATTTATTAATTGTTTTTGAAAATCATAGTTGTCAGATGTTACAAACGAGTTAGTTATACGGGATTGACTGGAAATAGTACAGTCAAAGCAAAAATTTGTAGGCTTAAGGGTAACGACGCAGTGGGACGGACTCATAAAACATGCAGCAAAATTTTGATTTAATAAAAATTGATCAGAATTATTCAAGGAATGTGGATAATCTTTTTCGGAATTTTTGGATGCATTTGGACCTCTGGCAAAATGAATGAATAAAATGAATTTGGAGATTTATGAAAAAATCCTGAAAAAAATCACCCATTTATTCAGGAATATGACATTGAATACTTTTTGTGCAAAAAATATTGTTCTGTAAAAGCGACCATTTTCAACATAATGGGTATTTATCAATACATACTAATTGACCAATATTTTTCCAAAAAATGTGTCAGCTTTGGAAAAAAAATTATAGATTAGAAATTCTTTGAGATCTGTACCTTAATAAATGCTAAAAGACCATGTCTGCGAAATCTAGAAAAAAAGTTATAATTTTTTTGCATAAGTCTCAACATTTTTTTATTTTGCCATTTTTCTAGAGATTCGAAAATGTGTTCAAAAATTTTAAAAAATATCCGTATTCCTTAAATGATTCCCAACAATTTTTATTAAATCAAAATTTTCCCACACATTTTGTGAGTAAAAGTCCCTTTAGTGTAAAAAAATTGAAAAGATTATGGCTGTTTGTTGGACTAAAAAAAATGTACCACTTCATTTTCAGGCAGTTTTCTGGGGCTTATCAAGGGGGAGATTTTGAGCAAAAAATAAATCTTGATCATTTTTACACCGAAAATTCCTTTTTTTTTCATAAAAATCAAGCTTTGGAGACAAATTTCCGGAAAATCAAATACCCAAATCAGGAATCCAAAAACAGAAATCAATAGACAAATTCAAGATGATGAGCTTTTACAAAAAATAAGCTTAAACGGTTGAAGCTGTAGAGTAATTTGGGTGGCACAGTGACGCTTTGTTCCATTGTGCGACGGCTGACCGACTACTGTATACTCCAGCGTAAACTTTTTAATACGACTGTCGCGATACAACTAAAGTAATAAAACTAGTTTTTTTTTTGATAAAAATATAACATATTAATCTAATTTTGAAGTTCTCATAATGGTTTTGTTTAAATACTAAAACAACTTATACAAAAAAGGGTAAATTGTAAACATAAGTTTTTTTTGTGTAAAACACAGTCATCTTAAATAAAAAACAAGGACATTTTTGTGTTGTCGTCTTTTCCGTATAAGAGTTCGATTTTTGGTAAAAACAAAGAGAAATAGCACACTTGGAATTACAGTTTTTAGTACATTGTTACTATCCATAAGTACTTATAAAATACAATAAATTTTATTTCTGTAATTCTAAAGGTTTTCCAAATACCTTAATTTTAATATTAAAAGCCCAATATATCAAAACTGACCTTTTTAGTTGTCTTACTATTATTCTGGAGCAACGATATTATGTTTTATCTTTTTTTTAGATTTCACTTCGTGTATAAATAAAACTTTTTTATAATCCTTTACAGGTGCATCAGAAGAAATTGACCCACAGCCAACAACTTTAGAAGTCCACGAAAAAATGGATGTAGACTCCAATGAGCCTACAAATGATAAGACACACGAACAGACAAATGAAGATGTTACCCCAAATGCAACTGAAGGGGATGAACAAATGACTGAAAAAGAATGTGATAAATCTAGTGAGAATACTGATATAGAAATTAAGGGCAATGTAGATGATAGGGAAAGTTCAGATAAAGCAGATGAAAACGAGACTATTGCTGAAGCGACGGAAGAGGCTAAAGACTTCATAGATGAAAGTAAAAATACTGAGGATATTGGAGAAAAGTCAAAGGAAACTTCTGGTGATGAAAAAAATACTGAAAATGAGGTGGAAGAATCTCCTGAAGAGCTGGCGCAAAAAGAGAGTATTTTGAAGGTAACACGATATATATTTTAATTTGATATCAATAGAAAATTTTGTAAATATAAAGGGCTAAAAAAATCAGAAGTCTTTTTTTGTAGCAGGGTTGGCCTGATTTAAATCAATTGATTTTAATCATGATTTAAATCAGGCGATTTTTTTAAATTAAAATTAAGATTTAAATCAAACTAAGATAAAAAAAAACTACCAAGTATTAACAAGTATTTAATGAAACTAAAACAAATTAACTTATTAATCCACATTTTTTGTAAAATAAATAAAGATATACAAAAAAAATATACATACTTAGTACTTAGATTTCAACTGAATTTTTATAATAATATTTAAATAGAAACACTAACATTCCAGCATTTTCTACTCCCAGTTTCTTCCTTAAGTCAGGATGCACGAGTCCAAAAGTACTAAAAGCCCGTTCTACTAAAGCTGAGGTTAAAATTGCACAAATAAATTGTTTTAGTAATGGCAGTTTGTCGATTTCAAGCTGGTCTTTTTGTAATAGCCACCAATTAAATCAATTGCCCTTACGCTTTCTGTTGCTTCTTGTGAGAACATTACATTTTTAAAGGACTGCAACAGGCATTAAATTTGATTACTAGCAGTAGCAATCCTGTGTTTCCATAAATTCCACTAATGGTTTCTTAGGCCAGATTCTTTCTATCAGATGATAACTTGTATTTCTTCTTGGATGGGTCCAACATATAACTTATAAAATGGAAAGGTGTTAATGCCTGATCATATCGGTCTTGAAATTTTTAAAGTTCTTCTAGCCACTACCACAGTACCACACAAAACAACCAATAAATTTAAACTCGACGCACGTTTCGCAAAAAAATTAAGCTAAACCAAAAAGACTATAAAAATATAATTCATTATATCCCTTTTGTTTATTCGACTTTACTCTTTGAAACTCAAATAATTAAAAAAGTCATGTAATTCTTATTTTCCTGTTTGATCTGTTTGTACTTGTTCTAGTGGCTGTTTACAAGTTTCATGGTCCGCTTTAAGTCTTTGTGGTATACCTTGAAGTTCCTTTTTGCAATTTTTACAAATTGCCCTACATTCAGTTTTTGTTGAGATTGTTGATAAATTAAAAATGGTACTTTTCACTTCTATACGCTTAAACAACCACTTGTAAAATAAACCTACAATATCGCCTATTAGTTTCTTATAGGTCGGAGCAGAAACAAGGCGCGACAGAAATTTTCTCGTTCGGGACGCGCTTCGGCAGAAAGTTATTGTTATTAAAAAGGGGAAATATTCCAATAATTCTTAGTTTTAGGATTAAAAAATAGTGAGGGAATATGATGGACTGTGAGAAATTAACAAACTGACTGTAAAAATGAAAAATGTTAAACTTATTAAAAAAAGTCATGATTTATTTCATTTTTTTATTTAAATCATTGATTTTTTATTTTTTTAATAAAAATCAAATTTTGCCCAACGCTGATTTGTAGCCCTATGGGTATATTTAAATTATGTATCTGACAATTTATATTAAAGTTGGTTTTAAAATTGGAAAAAGCTAGTTTGTAAAAAAAAATAGGCTGCTATTTAATTCTCATCCGATTCACATTTTTATATTTTAACATGTTCTGTATCTCAGTTAATAAAGAGATAGTAATAGAAGAGGTTTGATCAAAAAATGACAAGTATTTTCATTTTTTGATCAAAAATCCCTAACTTTCGTAAAACACGTTTTCGGCAATAGAGTTTTAAATAGGAACTGCGCGCCCAAAATAAGCTCATTAGAATTAAAAAAAAAACGCGCGAAATTTATAGTTTAGCGTCAAATTTTGGATTTAAAATAAACTTTTAATTTGCAGGCTCTGGGCCTTCAAAGTCTTCGTGAAGCCAAAGAAACGAAACCACACAAAACGAAATTGAAAGCTTCAACTTCGAAGGGAGATAACTATACCGGAACTTTAAAGACTGTAATAAAAATTAATAAGAAAAAAGGCAAGAATTCCTTTAAGATGACGTGGCAGAAAAACAAGACCAAGAACGTGGCTGATCACACTAGTGCAGAAGAGGAGCAGAAGAATATAAAAGAGGTAAGGATAGTTATTCTAATATGTAGGATTGTTAATTAAAGTAAATTTATGTTGACGGATAAAATTTAAAAAGAAATTATCCCACCAAAACATTTATGTAAAATAAGTGTCAAGTTTCTATCCAAAAATCTCTACCTCTTTGAGTGCTGAGATCTAAAATTAGAAAAAAAAATGTGATCCTACTACATGTCAAATAATTTTTAGACTTGGACAAAGAGCTTAAATTTTAAGTAAAATAGCTGATCACTTGGAATGTTTTTACGCACTAAAACATATAAAAGATTATGACACACACGAAAAGTCCGCGGAAGAAAATACCTCCCAAAACAAGGAAAAAACGGATAAACTGTTCATTAGGATGGTTAGGAAGAAGATATTTCTCACTTTTGGACAAATAAAAAAAGAACTTTCCTCAGTCGTAAGAGTATCTGCACGCACTATTAGACGACGTCTTAATGAAGCTGAGTTGTTTGGTCGAGTATCCCGGAAAAAAGACCTTCAACACAAAGAAAAACCGCTAGGCAAGGTTGAAATTTGCTAAGAATCATATTAGTTGGACTGTTAATGACTGGAAAAGGGTTCTTTAGTCCGACGAAACTAAAATAAATAGGATTGGCAGTGATGGAAGGAGATTTGTTAGAAGGCCAAGGAATTTAGAAAACGATTATAGATATACAAAAGCACGGTAAAACGGAGTGGTGGAAATATAAGGCTGTGGGGATGCTTTTTCTGGCAAGGTATTGGTCCCTTAATCAAAATTGATGGCATCCTTGACCAACATAAATATAAATCCATTTTAAAAGACATCCTGCTTCCTTTTGCTGATAACAATTTGCCTGTGAATTGGGTCTTTCAACAAGATAATGACCCAAAGCACACTACTAAGTCGGTAAAAAAATGGTTCAGGGATGTAGACATGATTAAGTGTCCTTCATCTAGCCCTGATCTCAATCCTATCGAAAACCTTTGGGGTGACCTAAAGAAGCTACTAGAAAACAAAAAAATTCAATTTAAAAAATTTTGATGAGGAAGTAAAGACAGCTTGGAATCCATAACTTTAATATGATGCCAACATCTAGTAGAGCAGCGTTTCTCAACCTTTTTTGGCCCGCGGACCAGTAAAATTTGTAAAAAAAATTCGCGGACCCATGATATTTTTTTAATAACAAAATTTTACTAGGTATTAAAGAACTACTACAGAAGTTAATTGTAACATTTTTATTATCATTTACTTACAATAATATTTAAATGTAAGGATATGTAATTTTATATACATATAAAAATTAGGTATATAAAGCTTTAACAAAAATCACAAAAAAATATAAAAAAAATGGACACAACTCATGAACATAGGAACACAACAAAAAATATTACTCTTACGATTACTAAAAAAGTAAATCAAAAGCATTTACAAAAATTATGATTTGTTGTTTGTAATAATAATTACTAATCATAAATAACATATAATTAAAATTGGTTTAAGATATTTAAATTTTGTAAGTTTATAAATTAAAATTTAGTTTTTATTTTTTTTTAATAAGTATTTTTTTTTTCGCGGATAGAAGAAATTGTCCGCGGACTAGTAAAATTTCTCAACCGTGTTCCGCCGGACCAGCGGTTGAGAATAGCTGTAATAGAGGGTTTGCTACCAAGTACTAGGTTCCTGTATTAATTTAAGACTAAGAGTGTTTTTTTTATCAATTAATAAAATAGAATTAATTACTTTTGTGTCCATTTCCACATTACATATAAAAACTATTTATTTTTTAAAAACGTAATGTTAACAAGAATTTTATTATTTATTTGTAGTTTTATACTTAATTGTTAGACATTGCATGAAGGTAAAAAATAGTAATAAAAATTATTTTTACACAGAGATACTGCGATTTTTATTATTTTTGTTTATACATTTTTAATAAATTGGCCACCACTATTTATTAAATACATTTATAACCTTACTTAAAAATGTAATATTTTATTGTAAAACGACCTCGTAATGAGGTTCTTATGTCTTTCTCAATTGAAAGTGACCAGACTACTAGGCAATTTCTGTTTGTCTCAGAAAGCTTGCATTTTTCTGGAACTTTTTTGACGTTTAATAGTTATAGTTTTTGTACAACAATATTTTAGACAGCAATGTTGCAAGCAGCGATGGAAAAATATTTTATTTGTTTCAGGGCAGTTCCAGTGCATGGAAACAGAGCAAAGAATCTTCAGATACAGCTGGTGCGCATCGAAAATCACATTATCCTAACCGATCTAACATGGGTAATTATATGGTTTTGGGTTCTAGAAATATCTCTTATAGATATGACATTCTATTTTCTAATATAATAAGGCAAACCAGTAATCATATCACTAAAATTTAAATTATTGTTTTAAAATTTTAAAAAAATACTACCAATTTATATCCATAATAAAATAATTAATTGAGTGGATTAGATGTAAAGAGGAACAAATGACACATTTTAAAAACATAAAGTGTAAATTAGCCGGCCTTAAAAGTTTCTGACCCGAGGCAGATTGAAGGTATGTTTTTCAATATAATCTTCCTTAAGTTCAAAATTTAATATTTTTAAATGGAGATAAATTTACTTTCCCAGAGCTTGGATTTTATGTCGCTGAGAACCAAATCTGGACTATAGAGCGAGTGAAATTCGCATTTCCCAACAGCAGAGTTCACAACAGCTGCGTGCACTGTCCGTTATGTATTAAATAAACAAATATAGTCAGTTTTCACTATTTTTCTCTTTAATAGCGTCTCGTATACGGTGATTTAGAGCTTCGTAATACTTTGCGTTTAAAATAGCGTTTCTATCTTAACAAACGTTCCTGGAAATTCCAGAAACTGTTGGTTGTACCTTTTTTTTTTTTGTTGGCAAGCGCTTCTTTTGGTTTTCGCCTCCATTAGGTCCCTCTTTGACAATGGGTCAAAATATAACACTATAGATTCAAGATGAACTATTGAACTACGGAAGTTGTATTGCTGCGGTTCTTTTTTTGCTTTTTGCTATGGTCGCCAAAGCTCCAATTTGCCAGTACCAGACCAAACACGGCTTTTCAAGCCCTGGTCGGTGAAAGATCTGGATGTCGGGCTCGAAACCGCCAAAAATTTCAAATTTTTCGAATAATAATTTTTAAATCAATGCCAAGGCACAAATTACTGGCGGTCAAACCAAGGACTGCTACTGGTATTGTGTCAGTTTTGACGCTTCCCGCTGCGCGCACATCTTCCGGCATTGGAAATCACCTCGTGCACGACGGAAAAACGGAAAAACACCAGGTTGTAGGAATCTTCGCTAACAGCGCCTAGCCCCAGAAGAAGGACCCCATTTAATGGCGCCCTTACCAAAAAAAGCTATGTAGCTTTTTATCGCGTGACTTCACTGATCGGAGGTCAAACAGAAACTGTGTAATACTCGATTTTAACCATTTTGCTTAAAGCACACTACTTTGTGCACAGTACTACAGTACAGATAGTTGAAACAAATGACGAGTTACGTGCTGCGCCGTATCGGATCTAATTTTCGTAATAAAAAGTTGGATAAGCTGGAAACTTTTGGGATCAACTACATATCACTCAAACATCGTAACTATTATAACAATAAAGTTCAAATTATGTTTCTTAGTATTTAATTATTAGATAGAAAATTAAAGCAGCTGTTTAATTTTTTAAATTTCTTTTTATAATAATTTTGGCATCTGTTTCCACCTTAATTTTGCCTTACACTTAATTTTACATTAATACGCTTTCAACTCTTAACACTGGATAGCTGGTTTTGGGTTTTAGTGGTGCATCTATTAACTACAATTTTAAATTAAGTAACTTCTAATGAATTAATTTTTTTTGTTTCCATATTTTCAGAAAAATGTTACATTATAAGTATTTTTTATTAGATAAACTGCTTAGATACACGCTTTGGTCTATTTTTAAAGTTATATATTTTAAAATACCAAATTCTAAATGTAATTTTTAAAATAATATTATGCATTTAAGCACATATATTGTGCAAACCATATTTATATTAAAAAAAATTGTCCAAGTTATTGCTGCGTCCATCGAGAGAAAATACGTTCAAACGCTGCTATATAAACAAACACTGTTGGCAAAGCTATAACAGTGGTAACAGTAACTAGGAATTATTTCTCTGGAAAATAGGCCAAATTTATTATAAAAATAATAATTTAATATATTTTTTTGCTGTATAATAATAAAATTTTTAATATCTAATTTTTAATTTGGAGATTTGAAATTTCATTAAAAAATATATTTATGGGATACACGATCTTAAATATGATTTAGAATTTTTTAAATTATTTTTTATTTTATGATACAAATAACAAGAAATGCTGGAATTATACAACAAAAATTGGTATTCATTTATTTTTGGGAAATCGAACGATCCGATTGATTCTTTTCTACAATTTAACAACACATTTTTGCCTAGTTTTTGAGAGTTAATTAAGCGGCAACATCCTGGACGAGAGAACAGACCAGATGATTCCCCAATACTCATTCAACAAAAACTTCGAGGTAAAAATTCAAGATCGAAGTGAGTGGCAGAAACCCGATCTCCACAGCACGGTTGGAGACATAATCTGGTATATGGATGGTTCCAAAACTGAGCAGGGAACTGGAACGGGCGTGTACAGTGAAATGAATTCACAATTTTCCATTCCACTAGGAACACACAGTTCTGTATTTAAAATAGAAATATATGCTTTACTGCACTGTGCAAAAGAAAATAACAGGAGGGCTTATAAAAACAAGTGGATCTGCATAATAACGGAGAGCCAGGCGTCACTAGGGACACTTGTAAACCCCAAGGTAACGTCCAAGCTGACATGGGAATGCCAAAAAAAACTGGAAGTCCTGGGAGAACGCAACAGGGTAACTCACCTGTGGGTACCAGGACATTCGGGAATAGAAGGCAACGAAAAAGCAGATGAGTTGCAAGACAGGGATCATCCACACCATACTTTGGACCAGAACCTGCCCTTGGAGTAACCAAAACCACAGCACGAGGGCAAACCAGGGAATGGATCCAAAACAAACACGAGGAATACTGAGGAAGCCTCAGTAGAATAAGATATGGAAAAAGCTTTAAAAGGGGCCCATTCAAAAGAATGAAGGAAGAACTACTTAGACAAGGTAGGAAAAGACTTCGCATAACAGTAGGGCTGCTAACAGGGTATGATAACCTGAAAGGACACCTGCACAAGATAGGCTATTATAATGGGGACCCAAGTTGCAGAATGTACCACGAGTCGGAAGAGACAGCCTACCATATCCTGTGCGAATGTAAAGCGTTAAATCACTAAAGACAGGCATTATTTGGGAAACCGAAAATGAGCCAACAGGAATATATCAACCAACCAGTCTTGAGGTTATACAGACACGTAGAAGGAACAAGACTTATGGAAGGATTGGTATAAAAGATAATGGGAGCTTAGGCACAAAAAGCCCAAGATGCTGCGTTGCCTCCGGTAGTAAATCTAATAAGTATTAGATATATTTGTCAATAGTATAATTTCTTCTTACTTACATCCACTAATCTGGCCTTTAACAAAGAGGTCACTCTTTTCATAATATTTTTTTGTCAAATGTGGAAGCCCTATGTTTAATGTTAAACACAGACATTTAAAGACATACATACATCCAAAGTAAAAAATTAACATTATTAAAAATTTATTATTATACAAAAAAAAAATTATATCATTATTACAACGAATTTGACCTATTTTTCAGAGAATTAATTTCTAATTACTGTTATCATTGTTAAAGCTTTGGCACGTATTTTCCCTCTATGGACGCCCGCTCGAGTAAGCGAGCGTCCAAACCTATTACCAAAAATGTAGCTTTGTTTTGTACGTCTATAGTCAAAACTTTGTCTTTCATTAAACCTATATTAATGTAGTCGCTTCGGATCACTTATACTTTCTCAAAACTCATTAGAATTTGGTTATAACAACGTAATAACTTAAATAATATATATTTTAATCTATTATTCTTAGATGGCAGTAGTGAGCACACTTCAGATAGCGAGCAGGCAGGAACGTCCCAAGAAAAAAATCCTCCAGAAAAATCGCTTATCGTTCCCGAAAAAGCCAGTTCCTTCAGTATCCATCCGGGCAGGCTGTGCAAAGACGAATGCTCGTATTGCTTTGGGAAATTCGGATTGTTCGATACTCCTTGTCATATTGCTCAAATGAAGAGTGTTGAAAGGCAAAACAAAATTTTAGCAAGTAAGTAAATATTAGCAAAATTGTATTTAAGTTCTTTTCGAGGCGTATTTTTTAAGGTGATAAAATAATTGAATCTTTTATTATTTTTTACATCTTTTTGTTACTTTGTTAAAGTGTAAAAAAAAACGTGATTTTTTTTTACAAAATTGCGGCCCTGCAAAATTTTTCTATTTATCTGAAATGAAAAAGGTTTTTTTTTGTTCGATTACTGATATGTTAAAGGGAAGGATAAAGCCATAAAATAATAAAAAAGTAAAAAATTCAAATTAATATCGGTCCAAATTTTTGACCATTTTCTTATTAACCCGATATCTTTAAACTTTTAGGTACATCTTTCCGATAGTACTATAAAGCAAAACTTTTGCAAATTTTAGACCAATCGGTAAATAACTATTTAAGTTACAGCACAAGCAGTTTTTGAAAAGACAGTTTTGAGATAATCACGTTTAAAGATTCGTTACGCTCCGACTACTTGATTAGTGACGGTATGCGGACGCTGATATTTTTAACAATATCTCCATAAATTTTTAATATTTCACTTTTTTCTTTTTACAGTATATTTTTAACGTATTATACATTCAAATTTTGAAAAAAAAATATATTTTTTTTAATTCTGAAGATATCGCCCCCTTAGAAACCACGGTACGTTAGTACTTAGGCATCAGCCTTCGTGAAATGTCCCAATTAAAAAAAAAAGTTATTCACAAATTATTTTTTGCAACGCCTAGTAGGGCTAGTTAATAATAAAAATTCTTATATATCATAATATCAAAGTGCAATATTTCCTCTGAAATTGAATATCATCTACAAGGTATTAAGTGATTTTTTTTCTAGCCGAAAAACATCTTACGAGAGACTCGTGCCTTTGCGATGCTTGTTATCGGCACGTTGACCGCAAGTCAAACTCTCCCTCGTACATTAACAAGTCATTAAAAAGAAACTCTTTGGTTGCTCCTGGACCACGACAGAATCATTGCCACGTTCTGGGCTGCAATAACGTCTCCTCGAACATTCTCAGAAGAAAATGGATTATTAAGATGAGGAAGAGCATCTGTCAAGTGGTAAGTAAAAGAGTTTTCTACCCTATTTTAACCGATTTAAATAATTATAAAGGCGTGTTCTCTAAAACTGTCATTATTATTGTTTTTAGATAAATATCGACTTAGACAATCCAGGCCTTCACTCAATTCCAATCTGTGATGAACATTTCACTGCCTTAGAGCATTTGATGATTTGCGCCATGTGCAAACGACGCTTGGCCAGAAATCACATACATTACTTGGGTCCCGAAGTGATGGAACTTAATGAAGCATTAAAAGATGAAGGTAAATGTACAGGGTGTCCCATTTTCAACACTTTTATAGGGTATCTCCGTAATTGTTGGTGCTTTCAAAAAACTATTATAGGCGTCATGTACTCTTTTTGGGTCAAACCTAAAATGGTAAAATTAAAATTAGAAAATTTTGTAGCTTAAAATTATTTATATATATATATATATATATATATATATATATATATATATATATATATATATATATATATATATATATATATATATACATATATATATATATATATACAGTCCGCGACAAAAAGATAGAGGCAACCTAATTAAAAAGAAAACCTCCATTAACTCTTAAACACATTAATGCTTGGTTACACTTTGCACAGATGTACATGTCATGGTCCAAAGAATGGCAAAAAGAGTTTTTTTTCGACGAGTCATTTTGGTCCTAATATTATTATCATGACTTAAGAAAGGAAGAGATAATTCTCTCGCGTCGTTATAGTGGTGGAGGGTCAATCATGGTGTGGGCTGCGATTGGGTACAATAAGAAAACAGATATACAGTTTTTGACAAAAACCATGAATGGACAAAGTGTTATTAATATTTTTAATAACATTATTTTAAAGGATGGTAAATCTATGACAAAAGGTTAATATATTTTTTAACACAACCACGCTGAAGACACACAGCAAAAGTAGTTTCCTCATCATTCAAAGAACATAATATAAAAGTGTTGGAGTGGCGGCCAAGATCACTGGATCTTAACATAATCAAGAATGTCTGGGGATGACTTCCAAAAAAAGTTAATAAAAATTCAAAACAGTTTTCCAGTGAAGATGATCTGAAAAGGCCTATCATGGATGCCTGGCATCAAATAACTTAAAATTATATGAAGCAACTTTATAATCACATTACAAAAAGGATATTTAAAACAATTAGGATAAATGTACCAGTTTTAAAAAGGTTTAATATTAAAAATAAATATATATTTTTTTAATGCCCCTAACTTTTTGTCGCATCATAAGTAGAATAATTTTATAAAATAAAATTTATACTTTTATTTAAACCTCACATGTCCGTAAAAATAACGATTTAATTTAGTTTATTTATAGTTAGACATATTTTGTTTTGAAATAAGTAAATATTAGTTATTATATTCATATTATACCCTGCCCCTATATTTTTGTCGCGCTCTGTATATATATATATATATATATATATATATATATATATATATATATATATATATATATATATATATATATATATATATATATATATATATATATATATATATATATGTATATACAGGTCTGGAAACGAACCCACCGACCATAAATTACATAGTATGTTAAAGCATAGGCAATATTGAGGTGGGGTGTGCGTTTGTTCGGGCTCACCCGGGTTCGCCGTCCGACGAAAGCGATAGCGTCCCGATCTCGTTCGGCTCGGGACAGTCGGATCAGTTTACCCACATCGCTGGGGAAGGTACTGCACGCTTGGAAACAAGTAGGCAAAATTACGATATGCCAATTTGTGTGGAATTATTTGTTTTCATAAGTTTTTTTGTTGCCGACTGAGGAAATAAAACTGGTATTCGGTCATAAATAAATTAAACAAAGATTCTACAAATAAAATTAATAATATTCTATAAAAATGAAAAATAATATTTATTCCCTAAAAACAGTCTAAAAATGAAATAAATCGATCGATGATCAATGCTTGATACGGCGGAAAGTCGGACAAGTTCGGGCGCTCGTTGCAGAGGGGGAATTGTAGGGAGAACATAGCGAATTGGTAGAAGGGCTTGAATACAGTATTTCCTATGGTCGTGGTTTCGTTTCCAGACCTGTATATATATATATATTATATATATATATATATATATATATATATATATATATATATATATATATATATATATATATATATATATATATATATATATATATATATATATATATATATATATATATATATATATATATATATATATTATATATATATATATATATATATATATATATATATATATATATATATATATATATAGGTGTAAAAAGTATGATGTTCCACGAGATAGTGGAGCTCAAGACAAATCAAAAAGTTTATATGACATGTGTGTCAAAACTTGACAGATTTTTGTCTAAACGATATCAAAGTTACAAACTTTAAAAACAATTATTTCTGAAAAGTTTAACAATTGGCAACTTTCGTATCAGTAAATCCATTTGTTAATAAAATAAAGAAAGTTTTAAATGTTTCAATCTAAAAATAAAAAAATACTATTTTTTCCCCAGTTATAGATTTAAAAAACAATTGACAACAGTGAACCAGAAGCCTCGGGCAGTCGTGCATTGTGTGTGCTGGTGGCGATATATTTGTCCGTTTTGAGTTAAAATGCTTTCAAATCGGGAAAATATGCCTGTATGTTATTAATTTACGGCGAAGGCAAACCAAAATCCTAATCTAGCAGCTCGAATTTACCGTGAAAGATTTCCACGACGGCTTCATCCATTTAAGACAACCATAGTGCAGGCGTACCAAGGAGTTTTGAATTGAGGGAAAAATTCTAGGCAGATCGTTGTTAGTTTTTATGAACTTTATAGTGGAGAATGTATAACCATAAACAATATTTTTAAATAAAAACTTTATTTGTTCATACAAGTTAAAAATTTAACTTTACCTCGTTTTGTTTTAGGAATACCCTTAAATTTATCTGACAAACCAGTAGTTTGTAAGCTGTGCAGGTGTTTTGCCTCCATAATACTGAAAGATCCGGAGGAAAGAGCAGAAAACAGTGTCAATTTCTTTACGGAATATAAGAAAAGGTAAGGAATTAGTGCATAAATTTTATGTAAAAAAATCGATAATAATCAACTAATAATGACGTGTGCAGATTGTGCTAATTCCCAAAAGGGAAACAAAGAGTGCCACTTTCATGCATGTCTTCAAAGTTCATATAGAGAAACTCCAAACATTTCACGTTGTCCACTTCTTTATTCCTCTGGTATCATTTTTTTCTACTTATTTTTACAGATTGTTACATTTCAACGATATAGTGCCAATGGACGTAGCAGCTGCAGAAGAACCAATTGTAGTGCCCAGTAAAAGCGAAAAATCGTCAGAGAAGAGGGAGTCCGAAAAAGATTTGGCCAAGAAAAAGAAAAGAGTAAGAAACTCTTCCAATGAAACTGTTCATAGTGGTAAAGACAGTCATGAAGATAAGGGTGAGCAAAATGCAGAAGAGAATGAAAATAGGTGAGTCGCAAATAATTGTATTTTTAAACCTGGAGAAAATTACGCAACAAATAAATTCCCAACTCTAGAGAGACATACAGGGTGTCCCAACTCAATTTATACACTAAATATCTGTGCCCATGTACAAGATACAGAAAAAAGCTTAAGATAAAATGTGTGTTTGGTAACACTAATTTTAAAAACAGTATTGGTAAATATACAGGGTGTCTAAAAAACAGAATTTTTATTTTTAGGTACGTTTTTTTTTTAATGTGTGTGTGTTTTAATGTGTAATGGGTATATTTTGCCAAATTTTGACTTTACATTTAATTCTACTTAAAAAATGTCAACTAATAAAAAAACTATATTTACCAAAGAATGATATGTTAATTGTTTTAATTCTTTAATCTTTTTTTAATTACAACATGAGTTAACCAGATAATACTACAATTATAGGTCGTTATCGCAAAATATACAGGGCGTTTATTAGTAAATTGGTCCACCAGAACTTGAGAAATCGTGGGCATGGTCACGGGCCAATTTTTTGAGCCCCCCTCTTTTTATCAGCTGGTAACTTTTAACTCATCAAAATATGGATTGTAAAAATATTAATTGCCTTTTTTTTACGGCACGTCAAAAATCACCTAAAATTCATGCCTCTCACTAGAATCCTTCTATATCCTGTATATTTACTAGTATAATAAAAATTAGCGTTATCAAACACACATTTTTTAAGTTTTTTTTGTATCATATACAGAAGCAGAGATATTTAAGGAATAATTAGAGTTGGGACACCCTGCATGTAGGTGACCAAATTACGTATTTTCGTGCTTAAAGATTTTGGAAATTCCCAATACTTTCGGCAATATTCGTAAAATAACAAACTTGTGTGTTTTATTTTTTTACTGACTTTGTATCACACCCAATTTTGTCCGGTAATAAACCGGAGCAACACCAACGATTTTAATCTAAAATATTGAAAACTTGCTAAATGTAATGTAATATTTTGCAAAAATATCATCCCTGTTTTAGTTCAATTCGTGATGCAGTGTTTTAAATGAACCCCAAATTTAGCGCTGGTCCAATTAAGATCGAATACGCTTTACCAAAAGTTAGAGGTTCTCAATGCTCGAAAATACTATTTTTGTAGGAGACTGTACACACAACACATGAGGTCTGTTCGTTATTCAGTAACATTTTACACTATTTTACACTTTGGACCCACCTAGTCCTAGAATACACCTTCCATAAGGTGGATTACGTAAAAAAAGAATAAAATAGTCTACACTAATTCTTAATAACAAACAGACCTAGTAAACTTTTAAAAATTAATATCTTTTTAACAAAACGGTCAAAAAATTCATGTTTTTTTTTTGTAAATATTCTAATACTCTGATTACAGGGCAGGGATTACAATTTTTTTTTTAAAATGTCGTGAGAACCGTTTTCGAGATATTCTGAAATGAATGCATGGCTTTCATACATCAGATATCGACAATGTTGATTATGCACAAATTAATTGTTAATATCTCGCTTCATAGATGATAAGGAAAAATCGTTTTTTTTTCAATTAGATAGAAGATACTTTTATTAACCCTATATTTCAATTTCATTTAATTCTTAGGAAAAGCCGTTTTACGAGTGAACTACCTTATTAAGACTAATATTTTATAAATTTAAGTTCGAAAACATTCGATATTTATTATAAATATCAAAATACCGAATATTTATGATATATACATATATCCGATATATATCAATGTTTGATACATATCCATTTTGTTAATAAACAGTTATATTCTATAAATACAAAAGTTATTTAATGCTTCTTAAATACTCAATAATGAAGTAAAATCGTTTCTGCACTTTGTGAATTACTTCCTTTATAAAAAATAATGGAATAAACAAAAAAAAACTAACTTTTTCGTAACAAAATTTTTCTGACACGACTGACGCCATTAATGCCAGCAGAAGTGTTGCCATTCATGGATTAGAACTTACTATTAGGAAGTATGTTTTAACTCTACTTCAACGCTACCTACATTGGCGAAGTAGAAATACAGTAACAAACGCCTAAAAATTACTTATTAATTTAATTTTTTTAAACCATTTTTGTATTGATATATATCATAAAAGATCATTTGATATATACAGACAGGGGCACCCTACTAGGTATATAGCAATAGACCGGACGAATTTGCGATTACCCTCTAAGCACTGCAGCCGAGGTTCGCGCGACCAACCGGCGCGCTTTCGTTCAATCCCCAGTAACTTTGTAACCACGGACGGGTTGGGATGTACTGTCGTATTTTATGTTTTTCATAATTATTTACGCATGTAGGCGATAAAATTCGCTATTGCTTATCGGAGTTTTTTTGAATCAAATCAATAATAAAATTATTGTTTCGATTCATGTTATTCTAAAAAATCCCAACTAAAAACTAAAAAAATAATTCTACATAAAAAAATGAAGTAAAAACAAAAAAAATCTAAATTAATTAATTAATGAAGCAAGTATTCAAACAATCCACCGCCTTCTGCTAAACAATGTTCTAAGCGATCATAGAAACTTCTTCGAACATTGTTTAACATCACAGGTGTAATTGTTTGAAAAACATTGCGAATTTTTACACGCAATTCATCAAGATTCATAGCGCGATCATCCCGAAAACCATAAATTTTGGATTTTGCATAACCCCAAAGAAAATAATCGTTAGGAGCCAGATCAGGAGAGCGAGCGGGCCAGGTATTGTAGCTCTCAATCCAGCAATAAGACGGTTTGGAAAAGTATTATTTAAATAATCCAAAACCAAACGTGTATTATGTGCTGGACCGTCATCTTGTTGAAACCACACTTCATTAAATCGAGGACCTGCCAATCGTCTAATTTCTGGAACTATTTGCTGTTGCAAAAGATCCAAATATTTTTGACCAGTTAATAACATGTTCCCCATAAATACCGCTCCAGACCAATAACGGGTGTGAGTGGGATTATGCCTACCATGAATTGGAAATGTGGACTCATCAGTAAAGACAATGTTTCGAATAAAATCTTCATTTTCATTTGCCTTATTCATCATGTTTTCACAAAACTCCATTCTCCTGATATTGTCCTCAGGATAAATTTCTTGGGTTTTTTGAACTTTGTATGATTTGAACGATACTTATTTTTTTTTTAATATTCTCCTTACCGTTCTTGTACTTAAATCAACCTCATCCGCAAGCGCACGTGTTGACAAAGTTGGATTTTCATTAATTAATGCCAACAAATTAATTTCTTTCGCTTCCCGTTCCTCATTAACTTCTTGGACGTTTTGTATTTTATGGTTTCTGGGAGAAACGCACCCGTATTTTTGGAAATTATTTATAATTCTTGAAATAGTAGTAATTGCAGGGTGGGCCTATTAGGATAATTCTCAGCAAATATATTTTTTACCCGCTGTAAAGAATTACCCCCATAATACCACTGAACAATTTTAACTTTTTCCTTAATTTGATAAATATCCATTTTAGGTTTTAAATGTTAAGGATTTTTTAAAAACACACGTGTTCTTACCTTAAATTCGCCATACGAAATAATTTTTATACATTTATAATTCCCAACAAAGTGAAAATTGTGTTACTTTGTTGTTTCTTACTGAACAAAAAAGAATGCATACACAAATAGCGGACGATTGCAAATTCATCCGGTCCATTGCTATATGCCTAGTAGGGTGCCCCTGTCTGTATATCGGATATATATCCAACACGTATCATGATACATATCCTCGAAACCTGACTAATATATCCTTTGTTTTTGCTTTTGTTTTAGATCGCGTACCCGCGTGCCTTCAACCGAGACCAATCACTCCCAAAGTGCCAATCAATCTCGCTCGCAGTCTCCAGATGATGGAGACGAATATGCCGGTGTCGATTACAACACTCTCATCCCCGCAATTGCTTTGGAGTGCCCGAGCGACAGCGAAAGCAAAAAGGATTATTCTAGGAAGATAGTCGGCTTGCAGAAAAAAATACCAAGATTCGAGTCGGTAAGATAATTTCAATTTTTAATTAGTTCCAGTAGTTTGTATCTTGGAAAAATGTGTGTCTGCTATAAACTTAAAAAAAACATAATCGATCGATAGTTAAATACATAAATGAAAGGAAATAAAGTAAATAAAATTGCTATTGCTATTACTTTTCAGATAAATGGTGGATTAGACGGCATTGCTTATATCAGCACCGAATTCTCTCTAATTTTAATCCCCAGACATTTTATCAAAATCGTGTTAGTTCTTTTTATTAAAACCAAATATTATAATTTACTGCGGTCGAAATCGTTTTTGCTAAGATATGTTCAGTCTTACATACTTTCTTTTTTTTACAATTTAGGTTGGTAATGCTGTAGAAATCTCAAGGACTTTTAAATCCAAAGCTGACAGAAATAGATCTAATGACCTTGCTGCTCAAAAGCTTGGACAGAATCCTTCAATTTCACTTAGGCCAAATTATGCTGTTATGGAAAATGACTCGTGGGAGGACAAACATTCAAGCAGACTAATCTCGAATCCATCATTATCTGTTCGACAGCTCTTCCCAGGTAAGCGTGGTGTTACATTACCCCAGGTCCTTAGTGGGGGTAGTTCAAAGGTAGCAGGCATTTGTATAATAAAAATATTAATATTGATCTTCTAGGTGAAGAAGAACTTGGTTTAGTGGGCGACATTGACTTCAAAAATGTACTAAGTCGCACTCCAGAGGGTTGGGAGAAGTGCATCGCCACCATACAGTATGACGAAGAGACTAAGCTCTTGTGGCAAGAACTACAAAAGCCATATGGAAGTAAAAGCAGTTTTCTTAGGCATTTAATTTTATTGGAGAAATATTTTAGGTAAGCATCGTATTTTTAGTTGCAGAAAATTGATATCTCGTGCTAATTGGCACTTAAGGTGATGGGCCGAGTCAGCTATTTTTGGTATTCGAGTATTAAAAAATAAATATATAGGGTCACATTTTAAAAAATTTGAGCACGCGGTGTTGTCAGTCTTCAAGATAAAACTTTTCAATAATCATTCGCAAGTAAAAAAATTTAAAAAATATATTTTAAAAAATACAGTATCTTAAAAACTATTCTTGATTCTTTGATAACCAAAAAATTAAGTGTTTTTCTAGAAAAATTAATGGGGGTCGGACTAGTTTTTTTGAAATGACGGTAAAAATAAAGAAGAAGGTTTTATAAGGTATCTCTGACCAATAAATTAGTAACCGTTTTCCACCTTTTCATTTTGCCACTATAAGAATGCCTTAAACTAGGCATTAATATCTTATAAATAATTTTTTTTCATAAAAATCATAGGTTACTGTCCCAATAATAACGAGCTTTAATCGACAAGTTAGAGGCAATTTGATTATATGCTTATTTTTTCATTCCTTAACTTAAACAGTTGTCAAAAACAGGTCAAACGTCAAAACGAAAAAGAATGTCATGGCATAAAACTTGACATTGACTTTCTTGTATTCAAAAACCTAAAATACTGGAAGTCTTTCTATTCAAATACTTGTGTATCGAATACTTTTCGATTCTTGAGTATGTATGTACCTAATAGATATTTGAGTCAGCCTGACTTGACCCCATAACTGGGACATACCGTACATCAAACATTTTATTTTTAAGTAAGGATATGTAAATTTTTATTTTGGATGTATGTACAGGGTTTTTCCGTATATTTTGAAGCACCACCAGAGCTTTTATTTAAAGAGTTAGAAAAAACTTTAAATTATATAAGTTAAAGTATTTTTACTGAACCGTCAGAATTTGTCATTAGATAAAACAAAAGAGCATGGAAAATGTGTTTAAAAATACCAAGTTTGGTGTTTTTTAACCATCATTATTTTTTTTTTATATATTAATAATATATATATATATATATATATATATATATATATATATATATATATATATATATATATATATATATATATATATATATATATATTGATACCTGTTAAAAGTTATGATTATTTCTTTTTTTAAGGAAATACTAAATATGACTAATAAGACCTGATTAAATTATTCAAAATATTCACATTAAGAGAAGAGATAGTATGGAGGCTCGGATAATACCTGGGTCTAGACGTATGAAAACATGTTAGCTTAGAAAACAGCATTTTGCTCTTTAAGAGATAAATAAGTACCTTACTGGTGAATAAAAATGGATAACAGCTTAATTTAAAAAAAAAAAGTCAGCCATAACCTCGCTATTAAAAGCATGTTCACTAAACTCGAAATTCATAAGAAAGATATGTATAAAGTCATCGCCTTACCTCTACAGCTAGGGTTTTTAAGAAAATAACATTTACAAATGGAAGTGCCCCCTTTCCTTCAACAAGCTCCAAAAACCATCCAGTAGTGCCCAAATCCAATCAAATGGCACGTGTTTCTGGACTCAAACGCAATCTCCAACCAAATCCATTTGGAAATATACTACATTAACCAATCCAGACTTCAGAAACACTTAAAACGTTTATCTTCCAACGAATCCCTTTTAAAAGGTTGGTTTAAAACCAAAAATTAAATTGGAAAGAATAAACTTCGCACTACACTCCGTTCAAGAGTTAGAAAGTAAAAGAGGCCTTCCTTAGAGGAAAATTTAGTTTTATGGAAGAAACGTATTTTTTTTTCAATCTATCGAACCTTAAGGCTCGCCTACTCAGTCAGGATGCATGCACAAAGTGGCAATCCTCATGCGACAGTATTATTATTTCCTTGGGGAGAAATATGTAAAACCAGCAACAAAACTACTAAACATGGCATTCCGTACACACTGTAATTAAAACAACATCCCTCATTAACCAACTTGGCCGTAAAACAACAACATTAAAATGTCCATCCGGTGTTTTTGTCGCGTTTCACGCAAATTACCCAATACATTGTGGACCCACCTGTAGCTGAACCACCTTTTATGTGTTAGACTGAAACGACCTCACGAGCCGGAAAGAATGAAAGAGAGGGAATATGATCTAGTAACCCTCAATATAATTTGGGACATGACTGGTCGTTCTAACCGCCAACAATATTAAAGAAGAAACCAAACCCCATGTCAAAAAGGGAAAAAGAAGATTATCAGCTGACAGGTTAGTTTTGACGTACAAATCAAAACAATAAAAGTTTTAGGCATTAAATAAACGAAATACCATTTAAAATGTCCAATAAAGGGGAAATAATGAATGAAATATGGATGAACAAAACGCCTGATATGCCTAAAGTTCATGAGTGTATAACCTGCAAGTATATACTTCTGTTTTTAGGTTAGTGTTATCTCCAGTGCATATTGAATTTTAGTCTGGAGTCCCAAAATAAAAGAACTAGAGGACAAATCAAGCCTTTCCAGGTGTAAAAAAATAAGAGCTTTATCTAGCCAAGTCGCACGGCCTAACTTCACAAACAGACTAATCTTAAAGAATGAGGTGTCGAAACAGGTATGCGTACATTACCATGCATATATTTTGCAACTGAAGTAAGTACTAGTAAATCACACGTTACATTAATGGATTGAAAATTTAATGTAACAATTATTTTTTGGCTTCCTTACGTTACTCTGATTTCAAAAATATACATGTTGTATGTTTCTTTCTACCGTTTAATCAGTATTTCACTTTTAAATATTGCATATTAAAAAAAAATCTATATTTCCGAGAAAGCAAAAAACCTATTTGTTTATCAATTACTGATTTAAATGTTCGTAATATTTTGTTGATGTAATAAAAAAATGTAGATTGCGGTTAATTAACATGGTATTTTTAAATACATTTCCGATGCTCTTTTGTTTTATCTGAGGACAAATTCTGACGGTTCAGTAAAAATACTTCAACTTTTGTAATTTAAAGTTTTTTTAATTCTTAAAATAGAAGCTCTGGTGGTGCTTCAAAATAATCGAAAAACCCTGTATGTTTTTGTATGGCTGTCTGATTAAAATTAATCATTAGACGCATAAGATAAAAAAATGTTATGAGAAAAATGAACACTGTTAAAGGCCTAAAAGGCCAGTTCAATAAATGTAAGTAAGAAGAAATTATACCATTGACAAATATTTCTAGATATTTTAATAAACGCACCTAAAGAACATCAGCAAAGATACACATTTTAATGTCCTATTATTACCACTACAAAGAAAACACAACACCGAAACAACAACAATATGCAAGACAAGAAGTAATTTAATTCTAGAAAAGAAGTCATTAATATGTTGTTAAATTGTAGAAAAGAATCAATTGAATCATTTGATTTCTCAGTAATTAATGAATATTATTTTTTCTGTCTAATTCCAGCATTTCTTGTTTTGTGTAGATGTCATAAAATAAAAAATATAATTTAAAAAATTCTAAGTCATATTTAACATCGTGTATCCCATCAACTATAAGTGTATTTTTTAGTCAAATTTTAATTCTCCAAAGTTTAAAATTTACATAATTAAAATTTTATTATTATGCAGCAAAAAAATGAAATTATCATTATTAGTACGAATTTGACCTATTTCCCCACAGAAATAATTCCTAATTACTATTACCATTGTTGTAGCTGTGGCAACAGTGTTCGTTTATATAGCAGCGTGTAACGTATTTTCTCTCGATGGACGCCCGCTCGAGTAAGCGAGCATCCAAACCTATTACCAAAAATTTAGCATTGTCTTGTGCGTCCATAGTGAAAACTACAATTGTCTTTGCTTTAATCCTATATTATGTGGGTTACATATAACCTCTATTTTTTTTCAGAAATGGAGACTTGGTGCTTTCTACGACAGCCACTCACCACGCAATTAACTATCGCGAAAGTGTCCATAATCGTCTGCGCGCCTACGACAATATTCCCTCTAGCGCCGGCAACATTCAGCCAATCAGCATGATACAATTCAACAAGATGCATAACAGGAGCAGTAGCGGAATTGTGACTGGTATCGGTCAACCAGGGTCCAACGGTGTGCCTCCCGTAACAATTAGTCAAATAGGAAGAGATAGTGAGGTAAGTTTTTTTTTGTTGTCAGCAGTGATGCCAGATCTCACGATTATTCGTAAGATTACACGATTTTGGTTCCGATTTCACGATCTTACGAATAAGGTAGCAATTCTTACGATTTTTAAATTAATCATTAAAAATAAAAAATGCATTTAAATTAAATCAAACCAACAATATACTATCCATTTATTAATAAAATAATTTACTCCATCCCTGAAGTGAATGATAACAATTGCATAATGAAAGAAACGACCGGGGAATCCCCGTCGCCTACAAACAATTATCGAGCATAACGACAAGGGATTCCCTGTTGATTGCGGTTAGGGTTATTTACAATTTATTTGTTTGCATTTTCATGCAGTTATGTCTTGTCTCGTATCGTAGGTTTTTCCTGACTTTTTCGATTGACGATTTCTCACGATTTTTCGTCATCGAATTTTACGATTTCTGTTTTATCTCATCTGGCAACACTGCTTATCAGTAGCACATACAGGTTTATCCAAAGAGGACTAAACAGGACCAAATTTGTGGCTTTCCTTGTATATAAAAGAAAATGTCCCAAAGAATTTAAAAGAAGTTTTCAAAAAATGACATATTTAACTTCGGATTTATTTTATCATAAGTTAAGAAGTAAATATTTTTTATTAACAATTTACCACAAATGTACTTGAAAATTCAAAGTTTACAAAAACACATTTTGTTACTTCGTTAGTTGTTATGTTGTAACACAAACATTTTTAAAGTGTCTAAATGTTGTTGAAATTCCTTAGCCCCGTCTTCCTTCTTTAATGAAGAATAAAGAAGCACACATTCACTTAAGTTTATAAAATGTCTATGATTTATAAAATATAGGTATATAGTACTTTGAAACATGTTTATTCTGCTGTGATCCACGAATCGACTTATTTTTTTATTATGTTGTGTAACTAATTCTAGAAATTGCTTTCAAATGCTTGTCTTTGATTTTTGATATGGAATTTCTTTTTAAATTACGTCCTGGTTTTCTTTCCCAAAACGGGACATATCTCATGAAAAACACTACACTTTTTACTTTTAACATCATGCACATGAAATGACATTTTTTATTCTGTTTAAATTTCATAACTATTAAAAAACATCATTTTCCTTAGTACTTTTTTAATAGTTCGGTGTAAAAATTTTTGTCGCACACGAATATTTTGTAGAAAATTCTCCCTCGTCTCCGACTCGCGAGAATTTTCAAAATATATGTCTGCTCAAAAAAATTTCCGGTAATAATTAAAGCTCTAGTGGTATTATAAGTGGAAGTTGCATCCTTAAAAAAAATCGATCTTCAGCAAATATATTTATATTCATAAGCAATAGCAATGTAACAGTGAGTAAGAGTGTTTATTCATCTATGTTTTTTATTTTTTACAGTCACATCAATCCTCCAAAACACCCATAACTTTACAACAACTCAGCCAACCCCCATTACTTCCAACTAGCTCAGTGCTGCAGAACTTGGCCTCGAAACATAAGCCCTCGGGGGCGCCACCAGGACTGATCTCGCTTCATCCGAACGCTGGTCGATCGATGCCTCCTGTCAGAGCTCAAGTTCCGAGCCAGAAAATTAAGTTTCCGATCACTAAGAACTGGAGACCGAACTTAATCCCCATTGATCCGTCAAAGAAAAATGAACGTAAACCTGGTCTAGTGCAGGTAAGATCATACTTACTGATATTAATGAAAATAAGTTCAATTTTTTTTTACAAAGGGTTTAATTTGAAGAGTGTTAGAAAAATACTGTACAAAATTTTATGAAGCAACAGGGTGTCCAAGAAAATGTGGGAAATCTCTTTTTTAATCTTTGCCTAAAACAGGTTTAGGCAAACAGGAAATGACTGAAAAACTAGTCAAACACTAAAATAAATAAAGC
This sequence comes from Listronotus oregonensis, assembly GCA_019359885.1. NCBI lineage: Eukaryota > Metazoa > Arthropoda > Insecta > Coleoptera > Curculionidae > Listronotus > Listronotus oregonensis. The sequence continues at coordinate 33,301 of JAHBCN010001258.1, read as the reverse complement.
TATTACGCTGCACATGTACTTGACTTATTGTTTTTATTTGTTACTTGGTACAAAATGTTTTGGTTAGTATATATCTCTAATCATTTTCAAGTGCTAACTCAAAACTATTATTTTTATTTTTCTACAGTATGTAGTCCCCGTGTAGATCAATACATTTATTCCATCGGTGCTTCTTTGGCCGGTGGCCTTTATGCCATCGCTGTAGGTTGTCCAGTTCTTCAAAATAGGCGTTTGTGGCAGTAATCCGAGACAAATGAAAATCCGATTGAGCCAAATCTGGTGAATAAGGTGCATGAGAAACCAGCTTGAAGCCTAACCGATGAATGATTGCATAATAGCGGTTGTGGCAAGGTGCATTGTCCCGGTGGAACAGAATTTTCGATTTTGCTAAAACGGAACGTTTCTCGTGAATATTTTAGTCAATTAAGTTGGCGTAATACTCAAAATTTATAGTTTTTCCTTTATGAAGATAGTCTATAAAAATAATGTCTTTTTCATCCCAAAAATTGTTGCCATAACCTTTCCTGCCGATGGAATTGTCTTTGCCTTCTTCGGAATCGGTTCGCCCCCCGCTGTCCTCTGTCTTGATTGTTGTTTTGTGTCCGGCGTATAGCAGTGGATTAAAGTTTCATAGACAGTAAAAATCGGCGAAGAAATTCAGTTGCCTTAGCTATCTCATCCAACTTCAGGCGACAATCATTTAAAACGATTTTATGAACTTTCTGCATAATTTCTTCAGAAGTTGCCGTATTTGGCCTGCCTGAACGCGAAGCATCTTCAGTGCTCGTGCGATCATGTTTCAAGTCTGCAACCCAAGTTTTAAAGGTAAAAAATGAAGGTGCTGACTCACCTAAATTAGCATCTAACTATGCATTAATTTCTGTAGGAGGTAAACCTTTAATATGAAAATATTTTATAACTGCACGTATCTCGATTTCTTCCATGCTTGACAAAATGTAAAACTTTAAACAACTATAAAATATAAACCATTTGACGCGCACACACGAAGCATTAAATATGCGATCATTTGACGGCAACTTGCGCCCTCTATGGGTTAGGACAGAAAGTTTTCATGTCATCCTCGTATACTATTGGATTTCTACCGAAGCTTGATCAATTTTTCACGGTTCAACAACTGCTGCCAACTATTCGAAATGTCAATACTAGGCTGGCTATAGTCGGAATTATACTCTTTTGTTTATCTTTGTTTAGTATATTTCAAACAGAGGTAACAACAGATTTTTGAAAAAAATTGGTGTCTGATGATTATTTATTTTTTATATTTTTGGTTATGTGAAGTATTTGTCACTGTCAATCAAAAACATTGGTGTGTCAACTTGTTGCCGAAAGTTATTTCGAAAAGTTTTAAAAAATGCCAAAAAAAAAAAGATATAATAGGTGTTTTTAAATATTTTAGCTTTTTTTCAACTCGAAAAGGAACAAGTCCGAAACGGAATCGCACTTCAAATTGAGAATATAATACAGCGAGTCGCAGATGCAACAAAATTGAGCCCAACAACGATCGCAAATACACTGCAACGCAAAATTAAGAAATATCTTTTTTTAACAGTGATTTTAAAGTTTAATATTTTGGAAACTAACAATCTATTTTTAATTACTTGCTTTTTAGATCAAAGGTAGATCAATCTGTTTTTAAATTATTTATGGGAGAGCATTTTGTTGCAACGTAGTTTAATTGTACAGGGTGAAAATGCTTCCCCATGCATAATTTAAAAATAGAGTGATGTACCTTTGATCTAAAAAGGCATTAAAAATGGTTTGTTAGTTTTTAAATTATTTAAGGCTAGTCGTCCACTGGAAGCGAAAACAAGCGGCTAAGAGCTCACGCGACAACAAGCGGCAATGTGCGGTAGATCCTAACTATTGCTTTTCAATAGTAACCTCGTCCATTGCAAGCAACTTTGAGAGGGCGGCTACGAGCGTAAACTTACTTGCGCGGCAGATCCCCTCAGGATGGGATTTTCACTCGTAGCCGCGCGATTATTTTATATTTACTTTGCGAATATCAGCCAACTAGGTTGCTTGGGTTATTTTTTTGTGTAGTCGACATTTTATTGCAAGAATACAAATGGAAAAGACAGACAAACTTATTATCGCAGTCCATTTGTATTCCTCTTTCGGCTTTTGGGACTCTTTGACGCCTTATTAAACTGTAATAAGGAATTTCTAAGAAATACGCATCTTTTGCATCCATTTTAAATTGCAATTATAAGCACAAAATAAAAAAAAACACCATGAAAGCAAACACGTTTACTGCGCTTCGCTACTTTGTCGCTACTGAACAGTGTAAGCAGCCAAGCAGCCGCTGCCAGTGGACGACCCCTGTCGCACGAAATCGCTTGTCTTATAGCCGCTTGTTGACGCTCGTGTTGCTTGAGCTCGTAGCCGCTTGTTTTTGCTTCCAGTGGACGACTAGGCTAACTTTAAAATCACTATTAAAAAAACTATATCCCTTAATTTTGCGTTGCAGTGTATATAGACGAAAAAAATCAGACCAGGATTACGCTTTCAGTGTGTCTTCCGAGCAAAAAACCGCAAAAACCAAAATTACAACATATTTAAAAAATATAATTCGGGACACAATTTATTCTATGTCCGCCAGAAAAGAATATGTAATAATTGGCAAAAATAAGACAAAAGTTCAGGGAAGAAATAGAATAGTTTAAGTTTTCCGTCGACTTCTTAAGCAGATGGATTAAAAGTATAGGTTTCAAGTGGAACAAAATATTTATATTATTATATTTGATAAACTTGCTAGATATTGTACATAACAGAATAGGTTTTTTAAAGAAGTATATCAAAAATAGAAATTTAGGTCCGGAAGGTTTCACTCAAGTTTTCATTGGCGAGTCGTAGATCTTCTAGTTAAAAAAAACCAATTCATTTAAAATTATCAGCTGTGTGGGTTCATTATTCATGATTAATCATAATATTGTTAATTGTTATAAAGTTTGTTAATAAAAAATTACAAGAGGATTATTTTTATTTTTTAAGATTAAAAGTGAATAGACATGAATAGACATAGAATGTACAAATTATAATTTACTGCTAAACGATCATTTGTTAATTTCTGAACGTATAAAAAACATAACAGACTATTACTTTCTAAACGCGATGGTAAATTTTCTAACCTAATATTGATTGCCAAAATATCTAATTATCCATTTACGCCATACGTTTTTTTTTTCACCTAGATGATGTAACTACAAATGGGTATAATTCCGACTTCAAATACATACTTTCTAGTTCTTTAGAATTATAACAGCTCTTTTAAATTTTCTAGTGATCCATTGGGTTTCGTTACGAATATTTTTTTTTACCACTGATCGTAGACCGGGAAAAATCAGTCAAATTTCGGCTGTTTTCATAAACACTAAATAGTATACAAGTCATAGCTTTAAGAGAAGGGGGAGATACGTACTAACCGAGACGTTGTGTACCAATTAACAAAGACAATGGGAATCCAAGATTTTAGTGTTTTAGAAACAAGCAAATATGCAAATTGGCCGCAATTTTCAGCATACCTTCTTTTTCAGGTGATTTCCGGAGGTAAGCCCTACCACATAACACTTGAAGACTACAAGAAAATGTGCGCTATAAAGCGCAGCTTCGAAGCCAAACAGAAAAAAATCCAGGAACAACTCATGGCTAAACAGCTACAGGAACTAAACAGAGGTCAGCCACAACAATCCGTATTGGTAAGCCACAATTCGGTCCTTAAATCTGTCGTACCTAAAAAGGGGCTGATTATTAGTAAAACTTCCGGTGGCATTGTGACGGAAGGTAAGGCAATCAGTTTGATGCCCATCAGTAGTGCCTCTTCCACGATCACCAGTGCAAATGCGCCCAATGAGTCCAGCGAGACTATTCTAGAGAAGCTCGACAAGCAAGTCGAAATGCTCGGTCAGGGGCCTAGTTCTTCGATACCCAACATAAGTTTCGATAAAAACTCGTCGGTACAAATAATACCCAGGATTCCCAAGTCTTTGACTGTGATCCCGCAGACTGTACGTAAATCCGGACCTCCCAGTCCAGTGCTGTGCATAACCCCAAAAAATAGCAGTTCCAATTCTAGCGGAACCAGTACCAATGATAATGGTAACCAACCTTGATTAGTCTTAGTCAAGGTAAAACTTTTGAATTTGTGTTAATTAAGTGCCTATGATCCCGCTCGATATTGTCTTATCATCAACATAGTGTTAAATACACTGCCCAAAAAAATTAACGGAACACCTTTGTAAAATATTAGCTTGGTGTTTTTAGACAAAAAGGTTATACGCTTAAATTAAAGGTCTTGTAAAGAAAGATAATTCATGTAAGATAAAATTTCTTGTAGCTTTTATAGTTTTTAAGATATTGACGTTTTATATTTTAGAAATAATTGTTAATATCTCAAAAACTATAAGAGATACAAAAAAATGTATGGAACAAAAAATACAGCTTTCTAAATTGTCTATATAAAAAGTTATATCAATATTTTTGATAGGAGCATAATAAAGGAGATATATTATATATTTAACACTTTGTTTTTTGTACCTTTTTTAATTTGTAAGTTTTCTTACGAATAAATGATTAATCAAATGACACATTCTTTGATTTATGGTGATAAAATGTGTGTCTTTTGAAATATGTAAGCTGGATCGAAATGTAATTAACGCCTTAAAAGTTACAAATGGGCTAAGAGGTGTTCCGTTATTTTTTTGAGCAGTGTTGAATATATTTAATAGGGTAATCAAATTTTATTATTTGTAGAATGATATAAAATAGAATAAGTGCAGATATGTTAGTTCCGGTTTTGGATGTGTTTAGAAATATCTGTAGTCCTTACAAAATTGTAGCAACTATTTGGAAGTTTGCACTTTATTTCGGTCATAAAAACGTTTTTGCTTCATCTATGCTAACGTCACTGATTTCTATTTTTTAGAAAAAAGTTTCGTTTTGTAATTCTGACGTCATTCGCGTGTGCCATATGAACCAAAACAATTCGGCCCATGTCGAATTGTCCAAGGCTGGGTGTACCATCAGAATATCTATACAAGTTTGAAAAAAATATAGATTTGTTATATTTTTTATTAAAATATTTAAAAAATAATAAAAATTGCCCTCCCACCAATAAGCACGTGCAATTGAAAGCTACAGAGTTGACGGGAGAAGCCGAATTATCGTGTTTAACTCTCTGGAATTAGAGATAAATTCATCCCGCCATTTAGTAGTGCCGTGAAAGTGTAGTTTCAAAGCTTGGAGCGCTTCCTAAATCTTTTTTTAGAATCACACTTGGTGAAATTCGCCTTGCCGTGGCCGAGAGTACAAACTCTTGAGGACAGAAAAGGGCTCTGGCAGAAACCGGTAATAAATGAAAAAAAATTTCTGGTTAGTTAACAAATGCAAAAAAAAGTAAGAAATATTTACCAATACAATATGAAATTAGTGTGAATGTGAATTGTTAAATATCGGTTACTGCGAATGACGTCATACTGTTAGTTAGCGTAAACCAAAAAAGGCAACTTCGTTTCGTTAGCGTGGAGGGACAACATTGCAAAAAAGGGGTAGTAGGTTTTTTTTTATTAAAAATCTTTGTCTTGGTATATTAGGATGGTACATACAACATACAATCATGGTATTGTACAGGGTGTCCCAAATTCGAGCCTTATCGTTGGGATCTCGGAAACTTGAAGAGATACGAGGTCGATTAAATGGAGGCAAAGCTACACAATTTATTGCTGATCAAAATGCCACCTTAAAAGTTTTAAAAAATTAATACTTCCAAAGATTTCTGGAAAAAAAAAAAAATATTCGCGATTTCATTTTTATTTTTTACGCTCTATTTGAATAGATAACACCAAATAAATTTCTTATTATTATTGCTACTTTTTATGTTCTACAAGACAGTGGTATTAGATTTACACATCGACGTTTCGTCTTTGAGCTGCCATCGTCAACTTTGTTTTTTTAAATACGGTCCTGGATTTTTTATTACGGATTTTAAGAATTTTTTAGGCCTCAAAACCAATGATGTATCGCACTTATTCGAAAAAATAATTTTAATGATTTCCTGATAAGATCTTACCAAAAATCTAGTATCTGTCTCTCTCTAACACATGAGTTTTTATGGAAGTATCCAATAATATAAATTTTTCGAATAAGTCCGATACATCATTGGTTTTGGGAGTTTAGAAGCTCTTTAAAAGTAATAAAAAAATTCAGGACCGTATTAAAATCTTGTAGAACAGAAAAAGTAGCAATAACAATGTGAAATTTATTTTGTTTTATCCATTCAAATAGAGTGATAAAAAAAAAATAAAAAATTGGAAAATCGGGTACAAATTTTTAAACTTTTAAGGTGGCATTTTGATCAGCATCAAATTGCGCAAATTGCCTCTATTTAACCGACCTCGATCTCTTCAGGTTTCCAAGATCCCAATGATGAGGCTTAAATTTGGGACACCCTGTAGAATATATTGATGAGTTGTCATTAGAACTGTTTTGTGGTATAATGTTTGGTGTTAGCAGGTGATGCTATATCGCTAAATTTCGCGTTAAAGGATCTAGTTCTAAATGCAGTGTACCCAAATCCTTTAAATAGGATTTATGTTGGATAATCAGGGAATAGAGTAGGAACGTGCTACCTGCCACCTTTAGATTGCTAGATAATCATGAATCTAAATTCACAAAATTTTAGTAATGAACCTTAGACAAGTAGTCTTTTAGTCTATGCCTATTTTAAAAATAAACTAGATTTACACATTTGTTTGTCGCACACGAAGAATACATAAAGGAGTGCGAACGTAAAAATATATTTTATACGATTTGAGGGACAGATTTTTAGTTGGTAGAGCGCGCTAATATTCAAAAGATACCGTTTTTACGTTTTGGTATTAGTATGGGCCGAAATTGAAAGTTTTTTCCTTTTTCAAACAAAAGGTATGAGTCTGATTTCTATGCATTTTTTGGATTTTTTTGTGAGGACCAAGAGATTAACTTTAGAGTTTTTATCATTTAGTAATAAGTATTTCAAGAGTAAACTATAAAGTAAATATAAATTTTTACCAAAAAATATTCATTAGATCCAAAGTAGAAGGAACACCTGCCTCGAAAAAATGGACTTTCACTCCCTCCACGAAATCAACTGATTGGCTTATTTGAAATTAAAAAAAAAACGGCGGCGTTTTAATCTTTAAGCTTAAATACATGGAATGAGCTATTATGAAAAAAAATGAAAATTCGATTTTTGACAAACTTCGGAACAAAATTTTCCGAATTTCATGTATTTTTAGTCAACATTTTTTTTTTAATTGAAATATTTTAAATTGGGAGGTGATATTAGATCATTTCATGCGTCTATATATGCTGAGTCAAGTCAAGTTGTTCTCGAGATATGATGGAGGAAAGTTTGAGAAAGTACAGTAATACTACAAAAATCCTAACTTACCATTAATCTGCGATACCAAGACTAAAATAAATTTCACAACGTAAATAACTACACCAATATTTTCCTAAACTTGTTTAAACTTGTCATACTTATATAAGCATGCATTTGTATACAAGAATCTCAGGTATCAAGTCAATTGAACTCTCAGCGCTCAGCTCAGCGCTCTGAACACCTGCCTCTTCTAACTGCTGTATATACCTTTACAATGGCTTCGAATCTTGAAAAATCACTTTACCACCATGTTCTAGACATATTAAGAAAACAATCTATCGATTTTTTAAACCTATCAAACCAAAAAACCTTCTTAAAACAACACTCTAGCTCGCAAATCAACCTAAAAAATTCAAGTTTTTTCCAAATGTATGATATTTAAATATTCAGATTTAGCAGCTCAATATACGTAAGAAACACCTATATGTTTGGAAGGGCCTATACCAATAGTAATGATAACTAACGAATCTTAGCGCTGCCACTGGCAAAGAAATGAACTTATAATCTGAGTCCATCTTTGTATGCATATGGTGAAAAAGCCTGTACCGTTCGGTCTCCTGGTTATCAATTATTTGTGGTTTAACTGATTGGCAACTTTAATAAAACATAAATTCCTAAATTTTATTGCTGTATAGAAACTTTAACATAATCAAAATTTGTCGACCATGCTACTCAAAAGGTGGAAACTCTATATAGTTTCGAATTTTCCCTATAAAAAGCTGGTTGCTTATTTGAAAACGATCAACACTTAAGTCATTTTTGCCTTCAAGTATTTTAAAAACATTTCGCCAATTATGACTACAGTAAGGTCCAAAATGAAATCTGATTATTTTCAATAATCGTGTTAATGTAGCCTAAATAGTTACGCCACTTAGCTTTCATTTGTATCAGGATTTAAACCAAACTTCCTATAGGTATAGGTTTATCTTCTTTCAAATATTTCTAACACTATTATTATAATCAGTAATTAAACAATTACCAAAAGGTTGATTGAAAACGTCAGATTAAATTTGCTTATGATAAATACTAAGTAAAATTCTTAGCATACCTATTTTATATAAAATTGCATTCTTTGTTACGAAAAAATTTTTTAGGTTGCTCGTCAGACAGGACTGCATTAGTTCAGGTCAAAAAAAAAAATCCCCTCCTCAGATCGTTTTTTCCCTTCGGAAGGAATCACCCCCAAAAAAATTTAAAAATCTTAAAAAAAAAAATAAGTTTCAAGATATGTTTTATTGTAATATTTCTGTGTTGTTTAAATTATTAATTTATTTAATAAAAGAGCACGTCATTTTTATAACCCTTATTTATATGCTTGACAACATAGAATGACATTTGTGCCCCACTTCGGAAGTCGTTATAAACCGCGGTAGCCTATATTTACAATTTATATATGACTACTTTTTAATATACACGATTGGCAAGACAAAAGCTTGCCAATTTTAATGCAATAGATAGAATACAAATGGATGGCCCCAGATTGAAAAAAAAAGACAACAATTTCCCCTGTCCCACTTCCAATACGTCGACGGACGACGGCAATTCGTTAGCATATATTGTTGACTGAGGCATGCAGGGAGATGCAGTAAAAGCGTCCAGCTATTTTCTGCATCACTTAAAGTGATTGCAACATTGCATTATATTTGAGTGGATTAAAATCACTCCTTTAACTTCCGGGGTCCGGCTGATATTGCCGAGTCCGATCGCCGTCCGCCGAATCGTCATAATGCCCTCCGTGCCCGCGGTATTCCCCTCTTCTTGTTGGGCCGGTGGAAGTGGAATCGGCCACAGCATGTTTTCTGTCTGTGTTTATTTCGCTCAAACCTTTGGCCATTAAATTGTCATCCCTTTATCGTTTTTTCGGAATTAAAAAATTTGGGTTTACATGTTTATAAGAAATTAAAATATTTTAAAAGAAGTTAAAAAGTAACTCAAAATTATTTTAATTAATTTTAAAATTTGAGAAATTCCGAGAAGATTTTGTACAACCTTCGACGTAATTATTGTAAATTACAGAACACTTTGATTTGACAGATACGTTTACTAGTTTTCTTAAAAATAAAAATTTGTCAACATGTATCAAATAATGATGGAATTTTTGTCTGTGCGTACGCGGGTCTGAACTTGGGAACCAAAATCAAAGCGGTCCTAAAAAAACGTGTCTATAATTCCAAAAGTAATAAATTTAAAACCGTTCGAAACACCACACTCTTAGTTGTTTATATTGACGAGTGAGATAAAAATACTATGAAACTGTGATATACGACAAATTACGTCGATCATACTGCGTGTGGTTTATTTAAAAAAAAAATTAATTATACAGTGTGGACCAACAAATGGGCATCTTTTGAAACTGTTATTCCTCTCCATTCCTCCATAAAAGGTTGTGCATGGTCGAAACTATATGTGTAGCGGTTAGTTTTATTAGACGTCAAAGGATATACAGGGTAACTCAAAAAAATTAAACACTGCTTACTCTTAGTTTAAAAAATACAACTAAATGTTAAATAAAAAAGTTATTTAGAATTAAAAGTTAGACTTCAGTACCAGGTTATGACCTCCCATTGTCTTAAAAAATTTTTTGACCCCCCCCCTTTGTGAACCAAAAAAAGTTTCAAAGAATATATTTTTAGATTTTTTTTTAACTTTTGAAAAAAACCCTTAAAAAAAAAAAAAAAAATCAGAAATTTTTTTTTCCCCCATATTTTGGAAGAAAAAAATAAAATTTTAAATTTTTTCAACTGTATTTTTGGGGCCCCCCCTATACGAACTTTACCAAATTTAAACTACCCACCTATTTTTTATTTTTTTGGGAAAAACAATGGTAATGTTTAAAAGCGTCAACTAAGATTGCGCACCAACAATGTTTTTTAAATTTTTTTTTTTAAAAACTTTATAGTAAATATCTTGGAAACAAGGAAAATTTGAAAAAAAATTTTTTTTGGTTTTGAAATTAAAAAAATTAATTAATGTTAATATATATATATATATATATATATATATATATATATATATATATATATATATATATATATATATATATATATATATATATATATATATATATATATATATAAAACGGGGTGATTGGTAATAGGGGAAAAAAATGAAGCCCCAATTAATTTTTTTAATTTTTCCAAAAAACCAAGAATAATTTTTTTGAAATTTTCCCTTTTTCAAGATAGGGAAAAAAAGTTTTGGAAAAAAAAATTTAAAAACATTTTGGTGTCGTAACTTATTTTACTTTTTAAATATTACGTCATGTGAAACCAAGTTTGACCGTTTAAAAATTTGGGGCACTTTGTTCCCCCAAAAAGCTTAATAATAATTATGTTATTCCCATACACAAAACAATATCACCACCCAGGAATCCATTTTCTTGTGTTTTTTTCAATAACAGATTGACAAGTGTCAAATTTTTTACAAGGTCAAATTGATTTAAAAGACGTAATAGTTTAAAAACCCCAACTAAGGTAATTTAAGTTCAACTTTAAATGCTAAATAACTTTTCGATTTGACATTTCGTTATATTTTTTTCAAATAAGGGTACTTTACTCTTAAGCAGTTTTCATTTTTTGATTTACCCTGTATATCATTTAACTTTAACTACTGCTAATATAGTGATAGCATTATGCACCAACTTTTACGAGGAATAAAATTTTCTGAAAAATTTTAAAAAATCCATTTGTTGTATACCTAATGGTCCACCCTGTATATTCATTTACGCGATGCTTATTTCAATTTAATCTGACATATTAAATCACTAGTTAATGTAGGTAAGCAACTGTAAATAAATGTTTATTGAAAACCGGTTGGCAGTACCAAAGTTACTTATTTCTTTGGCGCATGCAATCCTAACCAAAAAAATATTTTTTTAATGAAATAATTAGCATGTAGTTGTAAATAAATAATCATAAGTACGTACTTGTTTGAATGTATAGACTATTATTATTCAACTTAAAAAAAAATCATTGTATCTTTAATAGCAATAATAGGTCATCCCCAAATCATTATGAAGCCCGTTTCCAGTCCTAAAAAAAATTAATCGTGAATAAGGAAAAACTTGAAATGTTGTTTACACGTGAAAAATAAAGATAACATTATACGTTGTTTACAGAATTGATCAATACTTGATGAAAATTCATCTTAATTACTACTTTACAAAAAAGAAAAACCAATTACTATTGAGTTTCACTAATTGAAAGGAACACTATATACATGAATTATGTAGACACGTTTCGGTACACTGTAGCTTTATTAAATCAAATGACAATCCAAGTTTACACTTGGTCTTTTATAATACATGCAAATAATGATAGGAAAAACCCTGAATACAGTAGTGTCATGAAATAAACATATTTTTTCTTTCAAACGTCAGTAAATCCGTCATTACTCGACTGTGTAGGCGACCGAGAAGTTTCATTTTTCCTCCACCGGAGCTTTACTTTTTACTTTTCCGCCGGCGGAGAAAAAAGTGTTGTCATAGCAACATAGATACAAAAAAACAACAAAACAAGCGTCAAAAACTCGATATTTATTAAACTAAATTTTTTATTTATTACTCAATTGAATATTAAATGTACTTACTCAAGCATTGCTATTAATACGGAATTAAAACGCAATCGGAGACGCAATTCTAAAAAAATTATTATTGTTGACAGTGTCTACTGAAAGCTTTATGTTACATTACTATGCAAATATTCCCCGCTCTAAGCCACCTTGCGAACCCACTTATCTTTAATAATTATTACTATTAAGAAGAGATGTTTTTGCATGAATTTGTCGAAGTTTGAAGAAAAAACAGCATAATTTATTTGGAGGGAAAGTTACTTTGCATGGCTTGCTCTGTATTACAACAAGCGCGAAATGAAAAGTATCACTTTTCCTCCATATAAAATAATATACTACTTTTGATATATTATTGTATTACACTAATGTATTTAGAGTTTTTCCTTTTATTATTTTCATGTAATATAAAAGACCAAGTGTAAACTTCGGTTCTCATTTGCATTGATAAAGCTACAGTGTAACGAAATATGTCTGCCTAATTTATTTATATAGTGTTTGATTAAATTGGTGAAAGTCAACAGTAATTGTTTTTTCTTATTCATAATGTATTGTGATCGAAAAGTCTGGAAACTACATTAATACACATCCTAAAAGTTGGCAAAATATTTTTTTCTAAAACAGTTTTAGTACTGCTTATTATTATTTTTTTCAAAATAAACTTAGATTTTTACGTTTAACTTTTTTTTCGCTGGATAAAGGCTGAACACCCGACTTTTGCGGTAAAGAAAAATCCTAAAATAATAGTTTTTATCTAAATTTTTAGTGCCTGAACCTAAAAGATCTATGTATATAAAAATCCTATATCATACTTGAGGTTTTAAGAACTGATAATTTACGTATTGGTAAAAAGCACTGAAATTAAAGTTTTCAAATTATATTCGTTTGTAAATTAGAAATGTTTAAAGTTAAAGATATTGTTAAAGATAATTATTGTTTAAGGTAGTTTGGATCTTAAAACTTTAAGTAATGCGCAACTTCTAAAAAAATCGGCCCTTACAAACTGCTCGCAATTTTTGGCTTCCTCGCGAACTGCTTCGATTTTGATGTGGTTTTTGTTTTTTTTTTATCACGGCATTATCTCTGCCTTTATTGGAGATAAACTGTTTTTAAATGAACGCCGGTAAAGAAAGTTCGTCTTATTTTTGTACCCCGTCCCAAATCTATCTTGTTTAGTATACAAGATATATACAAGAGACGACATGTTTAAATGGGGAGAGTTTTAGAGGATTTAATGCTGATTTTAACTGTAGTTAAAGTTTATCTTGAAATTTTAGTTTTAAAGATATTTGCGAAAAGTGAAAATCTTCAAAACCACATTTTCAGGAAGAAATTTAACTATACAGTCAAAATCAGCAATTAATTGTCTAAACATTTCTCCATTTAAATATTTTTTATCTTTTATACTAAACCAGATAGATATATACATGTTGGCCGAATTTGGGACACACTATATATATAATTAAATTAAAATTTCTGACATAACATCGTTATTGATGCATCAATTACAATTCAAAAAACAAAAAGTTCATCAAAATCAAATAATCGGTTAGCGAGGAAGCAAATTTTGAAACTGAGGCCACTTGTAGTGTCCGATTTTTTGTGGAGGTGTGTATTATCAGAAAAAAATGCATGGTTTTTAGAAATCTTATTTTTTTGACTATGGTTTAGCAAATATAACATATTTGACCAGTAAATATAATAATGATCCTGTAAACATATAGTAAAACTTATTTGGTTTATATAAGATATTTACTGGTTTAAATATTAAAGTTATTGCCTTTTTTATTATTTTTTAAATTACAGTGTCTATAGTGTGTACCAATGTTACAAAAGATTCTTATTTTATTATATTGCTTATTTTTGCAGTGATGTTGTTCGCTTTGCGTAAGGTGTTGCGTATTTAATAAGTGCTAATTATATTTCTGTATTTTTTTATCGGAAAGTCATTCCACGTTTGCGGATTAGTTAACAACCTTTCTAAACAGTTGTGATTTTCTTGACAACCATGTTTTCTGAAGCATTCTTAATAATTTCGTTATGAAACACATGTTCGATGAAGGTGGAATTGAAATGACATCGTCAAAAAGGTAAAAATGCCACTTTATTATACAGGGTGTTATAGAAATGGCCTTAGGCAGTGTAGTCACAAGTAATAGATTTTTCAAGATTTGCACACGACGCAATTACACAAACACGACTGTTTTCGATATCAGGAACTGGCAGTAATTCTCTGGGAAAGCACCAACCTTGCGTGTCTCTACTAACATTTTTAAGTAACTAATTATACACTTTATTTACGTAATTTGTTACCCACTAGGTTTGGTTATTTCATAATTATTTTTCCACTTATTTAAAAATAACTGGGAAATAAGACAATTTTGCAGATTTTGAAACAGGGCCAACGATTTCATACCACACAAACTAGAAGGCCTTGTAGATTACATGTAGTACATTGCTTCATAAACACATCAATGAAAGTAATAGTGCACCCATTTTAGTTCCGTGATGACAGTTTTAAGTAAAGAATGTTTTATGATATTCCTAAAGGCCATGTATTTGCATTAACATATAGCAAAACTTAGCTTTTACTTAGCCGTGCGAGAGAGAAATGATATAAGGTGTATCGCTCTTCAATTTCTCATTTATCACAGTGGGCTTTAGGTCCGACCAGTCTTCTGCAGTACTAGTTGCTATTTATATACCCCTCCCACCTACCAATTAGCAGTTGGAGCGAGAGAGAAAGTTTTTACACCTATTTTTCTTTCTCTCGCACACGGCCAAGCGGCAAGGCTTTAACTTAAATCTTAAGGATATTTTATGTGTTTCTAATGTTGACGCAAAAATATAAAGTTTTGATGTATTGCGAGTATTGCTTGCTGTGAGCTATAAACTATCTATTTAAAAATCGCACGTATTTTATAATTTTCTGTAATTGGTACACATTGTATGCTACACTCAAAGAGAAAACCATTGGGAAAAGTTTGGTACTGGGGCGACAATGGAGTTGCACACTGGTGTAATTGTCAGTGAATTTCAGATGACTTTGAGTTTTGCAAAAATTTACTTGTATTTTTCACAGTAAAAAATTCAAAACTTTAAAAATTCAAAATGGCCTCTTTCAAATACACACACGTCAAATATTACGATTGGCCATTGTCATTTTTCCAAAAGCTCCACGACCCTCTATCCCTCGTGCAGAACTAACTTGAACTATTGCAAAAAGTGCCACTCCGACTTCCCAATAAATTTTGAAAACCTGTCCTACATTTACCAATGGTCTTCAAAATTTACCCTAGTTTCACACCAATACGAAACTTTTTCGTCAATGGTTTTCGCCATCAGTTATCGAGTTAGTCACCGATTTGATAATGAAAAAGTGAGGTAAAAACAGTTATTGTGTTAAAGCAATTGATATACTTATTTTATATATATTGTATGTAAACAATTATATTACCACTTTTATTTTTAAAAGTAAATAATATTCTTTGAACCCTTTATATTTAAATATATTTATATATAGGATTGTTATACCATATTATATAGGTTAATTTATTTTTTAGTCTTAGTTTTTGTACTTTCAACGTATTTTATTTGATTTAATTTAGTATAAATTATTTGTAATAAAATATTGTATGTTTGACTTAGCAGATGTGAAAAAGACATATCCAAGTTGCCAAATTCACACGTAAGTCCCGAGATGATTTGCCAAAATAGGTACATCAATATGATTTAAAAATCTGTTATTTCATTTATTCAATTCAATATAATATTACAGAATAGTCTAGTTATTTTAATTAAGTTTAACATATGTATTAAGATATTTTTTAAAGTGTTACACAGGGTGTTTGAAAAATAAAGTGCCTGCTTTTTAATTTTATTTTTGAAATTCCAGTAAATTCCATATATACAGTATGTCCACTGAAAAGGTGTTGAATAGGAAAAACTTCTTTATTTTTAATTTTATCGAAAAAAGCTACTCTTGATAAAAACTTTTGCTACTTAGAGTAAGATTGGGATAAAAATATTTAACATATTTTATAGGCGGTGTTCAAGAAAAAAACTTTAAATGACTCCAGAGTAAAGTGCATTTATTTGAGAAGATATGGAAATAAGTTACTAGGAAAAGTTATTCAAAGTAAAATTTAGTTTCTAATACCAATTTTCGAAAAAATCGGCCTACTTTTTTAAATTTGTGATTAAAATTATTTTAATATCACTTAACTAATTCCAAATTAACAACTCATTTTTGTACTAGTCAGCGTTTATAGTGACAAGCTTTATTGACACGCCTTTATACTTCATTAGCCGTTGTATTGTCAGCTTAAAATGCTTGCTTCACAGCAAACAATTTAATAAAATTGAAATTAAAAATAAAAATTGATATTAAAATAAACTTAATCACAAATTAATAAAAGTAGGCCAATTTTTCAAAAATTAGTATTAGAGACTATCTTTTACTTTTGAACAACTTTGCCTAGTAACTTATTTCCATATCTTTTCAAATAAATGCACTTTACTCTTGTAGCATTAAAAGTTTTTTGCATTTTCTGAACACCGCGTATACAATATGTTAAATGTTCCTGCCCCAATCTTACTCTAAGAAGTAGCAAAAATTTTTATCAAGAGTAGTTTTTTTCGATAAAATTGAAAATAAAGAAGTTTTTCCTATTCAACACCTTTTCCGTGGAGATTCTGTATATACAGGGTTTTTGGAAAATACGTATACAGAATTTTATGACAAATTTCTAAGGTATACAATACAAAATACGTCGATCTAAGCCCATTTATTTGTAAATTTGCTTCGTTTAGCTGGTAGTAAGCGTCAAACATTTTATAAAAAATGTTTTTCTAAATTTCTTTAAATTAGACAAGTTGTAGAATTGTAGGGTATTTACACGTTAAATCTGGCATCCAAGTACATGTACATCTAGAGAACGTTTTTCTTCATCCCAAAAAAAGTTACGCATCGCAAATAACGGGCTTTAAGTGTCTTAAATTAATTAAAAATTAATCATAAAGCAACTCTTATTTACATTAATCAAATATCTATTCGTTTTAAAGAAATCGACACGCAGAATTTTTAAGTGAACAATTCTAATTTATCAGTCGATGAAACCAAGTTATATTCACCCTGTACACAAAGTCAAAGATACAAAACCAATTATATTTATTTTGTTTGTTTTATGTATTATATTTAGGATATTTTTTCTTTTTACCTATTGTTTATTGGGTTCGTTTCTGAAATAAAGGTATTTCCATACATTTTTGTTTTATTTAAAAAAATATACATCCCACAACTTATACAAGATACTGCGTTTATTTAATATAACAATCGTTTTATAACAATATTTTTATTTGTCTTGTATTTCATTATCTATCCATGGCACTCGCTCAATTTTTGTGATAATAAAGTAAAAATCGTCTAAATGCTTCCAATCCCTCGGAATGTCCTATTCAAATAACTTGTAACATTAATTAAATCAAATTATTAAAACATATAAAATATCGATATAGCTGGCTAGCTTTAAGACCTAAACTAGTATTGTTAGTTAAGACAAAATCATTATTTTTTGTGCTCTTTAATAGATGTCAATTATTTAAAAAATACCAACAAAAATGTACAATAACAGTTCCTTATTTTGTTAATTATAGGTTTTTTAAAATTCCAATCACAGTAGTCAACTTTACTTATAGACCTCTTAAATATCGGTATCATTTTATTACCAATTCAGGTTTTTCCAATTTTCCAAATTCAAGCCTCATCATTGGTATCTCGGTAACTTAAAGAGATACGATACCTTAAAAGTTTTAAAATTTCTAGTACTTCCGAAAAGTTTTGGAAAAAACCGAATATTCGCGATTTCATTTTTATGTTTTTATCATTCTATTTGAATAGATATAACAAAATACATTTTAGGTTATTGTTTCTAATTTGCCTGTTCTACAAGACAGTGTTATTAGATTTACAGACCGACGTTTCGTCTTTGAGCTGCCATTATCAACTTTGTTTTTTTAAATACGGCCCTGGATTTTTTATTACGTATTTTAAGAGCTTTTAAGGTCCCAAAACCAATAATGTATCGCACTTATTCGAATAATTCATATTAATGGCAGTTTCCAAAAGAAATCATGTGTTAGAGGGAGATAGATAATTAATTTTTAGTAAGATCTTACTAGGAAATCATTAAAATGATTTTTTTTTGAATAAGTGCGATAAATCACTGGTTTTGGGACTTTAAAAACCTTAAAATCTGTAACAAAAAATCCAGGATCGTATTTAAAAATAGTTGATGGCAGCTCAATGACGAAATGTCAGTGTGTAAATCTAATAAAACTATAAGTAGAAATAAGAATGTGAAGTTTATTTTGTTATATATCTATTCAAAGCGTGATAAAAAAATAAAAATAAAATTGCGAATATTAGTTTTTTTTTCCAAAACGTCTTTTAAGGTGGTATTTTGATCAGCATCAAATTACGCAACTTTGCCTCCATTTAACCGACCTCGTATCTCTTCAAGTTTCCGAGATCCCAATAATGAGGCTCGAATTTTGGACACCCTGTAAGCACTGTGAGTCTAATTTGGAGTAAATACAGTAAATTAAAAACAAGTTATTTTTTTCGAAAAATACTGGGAACCGTCGATAAGTATTTTTAGTCGCGTTCTTTGTCATTAACGAAATATTTATACAGAATTTAGGAAAATTTTATTGCTGTCTCAAGGTTTAGTTTATCTCGCTACGCGTCTCGATTAACTATATAACCTGTTGACCAGCGATGAAGCATTTTCGGTTGGGTTCCTATTTAACAAAATCATCGAGAACGTCGTATCTTAAATTTGGGACTGACTGTATAAATATTTCTTTTATAGAAAAAACGCGACTAAAAACACTAATCGGTGGGTATTCTTCCAAAAAATAACTTGTAGTGTAGATGTTTATGTTGCAGTAAAAAAAATCTGGCTGTTATAAAGATGCGTTCTAAACGACGCAATATTGCGATTAGTACAGTGTAAAATTAAAGAATAACTGGTTTCTTGTACCCAAAACAAAATTTCGTCTAAAGTTGGCCCCACAACGCCCGTACCTATAAGTTTATTGTGGCAAAGATCATATACATTTCCAATAAAAGGCGTTTATTATTATTAGTTTTTTAAATATTTTACCGTCAACCTACCTCAGGCGGAAAATTCTTGGTATCGTCTACGTACTTTAAGAAGTAATAGTTACATTGTGTTAGAATTTTGTACGAATTTTCATTTAATAAGACAGCTAACAACCCAGAGTTGCTTGATTACAAAACAGTTTTACACTTTAGAATAACATTCTGGGGTTGTTAACACAAAATATTTTGTTTTGTCACATCTTAATGTGGTAGGTTCCACTTAAAAAATGCTACCCTCCATTGTGTTTATTTTAATTATTTACACAACGTTTTTTGCAGTTACTACCTCTGTCTGTTCTCAAGTGTAAACTGGTTTTACACTTGAGATAAAAGCGCCCGAAATGATGTGTGAATAGTAAAAGAAAGAAAATGCTTTTTTTTGTCATTTAAGTTCAAAAACAAAAACAAGATTTCTATCAAACTTAAGCTTAATCAGAAAAATCTTAGATCTTTCGTAGTTCCCCCAATAAAAATATTGTTTAAGTCTTGTTTTGGTCTTTTAAGTAAAATTGACTACAATAATAAAATATTTTTTTAAATCTCTTAACATGCCACATAAAACATATATTTTTAGTCAAATAAACTGGAACTGGAATATAACGAAATGTTGAGCAACACAATTTATAAAGATTATCTTATTTACATATTTTTGAATAACGTATTATATATTTATATAAAAATCTCGTAAAAAAAATTCCCTCATAAAGTACTAGAGGAAGGTCAGTCAATTCCTCTGAATAATCTGAAAAAGAGCATACAATATTAAAACAATACAAAATCATCGAAATAAATAAAGCAATAAATAAAAAATTATATATTTTAATGGTCTATTCACATACATCAGTGACGTCTCAGTCACGTCAGTTTTGTATCAGAATCCGTTCCGTCTTGACGTATATTCGTTGCCGACGATATTTTTCAGTTTTGATTGAGCATCGGACCGGTTAAGATGCTAATGACGAAATGCATATTATAAAACCTTGCATTTGGTCATAATCCAGTAAATGAAGGGACAAAGCTGTAAATAAATCTGTACAGTTTTCCCTTGTGGCGCATTTATCAGGTCTTCGGGGATGCTTTCAAGCGAAAGAAAGTTTATCAACATTAACAGGTAGGAAAGGGCTGAAAATGGCCCCTCAAGGCACAAAAAATGGGTGTCCCGTTAATATCTGTCAAAATATGCAAAGTGGAGTATTTTTGTTTAGACAAAAAATAAAGATCGCCTTGTAATCTATAAAAACGATCCTTATATTTTTTTTCGAAAAATCGATAGCTTTTTTCAATATTCTAAAAAAAATCAGAATGGACCCAAACTCATATGAAATGATAGGTACGGGTTTTCCCTCTCCGATGAACTTTGAACGATTAAAAAATGTACATTATTGCCCGAGTAATGGAAGAATTCGTCTGCCCACTTATAGTGAATTCATAAAGATAGCGGCATTCTAGCGGTAGAGCGGCAGCTAAAATGAGGGGACTTTTGGGTCCCGTTATCTCGAAAACTATCGATTTTTCAAAAAAAATATTCATTTTTGTAGATTGCAAGGCAATCTTCATTTTTTGTCTAAACAAAAATTCTTTAATTCACATAATTTGGCAGATATTAGCGGAAAACCCATTTTTTGGGTATTATGGGGTCATTTTTAGCCCTTTCCCACCTGTTAATGTTGATAAACTTTTTCTCGCTCGAAAGCATTCGCAAAGACATAAGATTTGCTTCACAAATGAAAACTACAGATTTATTTACAGCTTTGGGTACTTTCAGGTCTTCAGTTACTGGATTAGTAGTAAGTAACAATTTTATTAAATGCAATAAATAGAGAAATACAGTTAAAATTGATTAACCTTCTCATTTTGCCATGGTACACTTCCATTTAAATTAAAGTAACCCTTGAATAATTCTCATATCCTAAAAAAATCTTTTGATGCAATTTCACCTTGCATAGGAAGGCGCTGCAGCTCTTTAATCTCCGGGAACCCACCGCACAAAAGCTGGTCAATTAGAGATACGTATAAAACATTTTTTTTATAATACTATGAACTATAGTCAATTCAAAGCCACACTGGAGCCTCAGCTCAATGGGTTCAAATTGCATTTTTTTACCTATGAAAAATCGTACAATATCGTTTTTTTCAACATAACTCAAAAACTATTGATTTAATGGTCTAATAAAACTACGTAATTCTGTGTAATATTTTTTTTGTAGCTCTTTTAGTTTTTGAGATATAACGATTTAAATTTAAAAACGCAAATATCTCAAAAACTAAAAGTGCTACAAAAAATGTATTAAACAAAAATTATGCTTTTTAAGAAGCTCTATGAAAAAGGTTTAATACCTACACATTTTTAATAAAATAATTAACAAAGCAGATATAAGGAAAAAATAGTTTTTGGCCAAAAATTTCGCTAACTAAGTATATCAACTCCGATCCATCTAAAAATTGATTCAAAATGTTCTATTCGTTGAATAAAACAAACTAATACACATGTGCCTCGAGGCAATGGGGGATAACATGGTGGCATAGATATTTTCTTAAATATATTTTGGTCCAACAACTGTACCCATTCCGACCCAATTGAAACTTTATTTAAGAGAAAATTTAAACTTTATTTTATAAAAAAAAGGTGTTATATACCTAGCAGGACGCTTAACATTTCTCGATTTCCTAGGCTAAGATGTGTATAGCTGATCGTTTAAATATATGTATTATCGATTTAAATAATAATATTAATAATTTGTAAAGACACTTACTCGATCAGAATAATCTGTGAAGAAAATTTTAATCATATTTTTAACATTACTCTTGGCGAAATTTTTGGCCAAAATCACTTTTTTGCTTATATTTCCTTTATTACTTATTTTATTAAAAATGTGTATATAACCCTTTTTATAGAGCTTACTTTTTTTCTCTGGCTTTGGCCTTACAAACTAAGTGTTTTAGCCACGTAATAATAATTGCATAAGATAAAAGGTAAATAAAAATTAATTATATAAAGGATTATTCCTTAACCAACATAAATAGACGGGGACACACGCTTCACTCCCAGGGGTCCGTCAGGGCGACTTAAAAAAAAAAAGAAACAAACAAAGAAGACCACTAAAAAAGGAAGACATTTAAGGATTAGATAATGGAAAAATGTAAAAAACAAGGTTTTTTTTTTAATTTTTATTATAATAAAGATAAAAAAAATTAGAGTTTTAAGCTTATTTTTTGTAAGTAGGAGTGGAAAGCATGCATTAATTCGGGATTATTTGAGCTTAATACTTCTGGTAACCAAATAGGTAATTTAAAATTTTGGGAGATTAGTACATTTAAAAGAGATTGGGTTTCTTGGTGATATATCTGACAATTGAAAAGTATATGGTTAAGGTCTCCATATTCACCGCATATACAAAGGGAATCTGGCTTAACTCCAATTTTATAAAGGTGACCGGGAAAACGCACATGGTTTGTTTTTAGACGGCTTGCGCTTCTTGGTACAGAAATATTATAATACCAGTGTTTGTATGATATATCAGCAGGAATTTTAAAATAAAAGGTATTAGTCACTTTAGAGCTTATTAAAAAGCATATTTTTTTGTTCAATTTCGTAGCTCTTTTAATTTTTTAGATATTTGCGTTTTTATTTTAAAATTAAATCGTTAGTATCTCAAAACCTAAAAGAGCTACAAAAAATTTTATTAAACAAAAATTACGTAGTTTTATTAGATTATTAATTTTTCCTAAAATCAATAGTTTTCGATGTATATATAAAAAAAAACGATTTTTCACGATTTTTTTTAGGTAAAAAAATACATTTGAATCCGCTGAGCTGAGGCACCAGTGCGGCTTTGAATTGACAACAGTTCATAGTATTAATTTTTCCTAAAATAATTAATTTTCGATTTAAAAAAAAAACGATTTTTCACGGTTTTTTTTTAGGTAAAAAAATACATTTGAACCCGCTGAGCTGAGGCATCAGTGTGGCTTTGAATTGACAACAGTTCATAGTAATATAAAAAAATATTTCACGTGTATCCCTTATTGGTCAGCTTTTGTGCGGTGGGCTCCCGGACTATTATTTTGGGGGCTGTAATTGGTCTTTTATAGTTATATGTTACTGCACCACAACTACAGACGGAGACGGAACTGATACGGTACTGAGACGTCACTGATGTGTGTGAATACACCATTAGTTAATATTTTTTGCAGTGGATAACGCAACAAAAGGTAGGAACTCAAATTTAAAAAAAAAACTTACTTTTATTCATCGGCAAGCATCACAGACCCTCACAGGAGAGTCCCATCCCTTTAGAGGCACAGTTTTCCTCGAATTTGAGCAGTTATCGCAGACTCCCTTCCCGCAGTCCCGACAATGATGAAGTGGTAAAAGGTTACCAAAAGGTTGTTTACACAAGACGCATTCTATACACTCGCTGTCAGGGGTCCAGTAGCTTGGTCGTGCCGTGTCCTTAAATTACACAATTAAAGAAAGTATAACAGCCAAAATGTATGACATACTCTAATGACTCTTACCTTTATAAAATCCTTAGGTATGTCTAAAACTGACTTAACGGCTGATATGGAGTTAACTACAGTTTCACTAAAGTATCTAGCTCTAACTTCATTTAATTCTTCTCCAGATATTCCAATAAGTAAACTAGCACCTCTATCTTCAAGTTCCTAAAAATGTCATTGAAAAGGGATGATATAGTCTAATCTCTGATAGCACCAAATATCTCGAATAAAATGAGATAAGGTAATATATATACAGGGTGTGTGAAAAGTGTGTGAAATCTCCCGAATATAAAAAAAACACGTGAAAATAATACTACAAGTTCATATAAACATTTTTCGTGTATCACTCCTCTTCGGAGATATTGAATCCTAAAGAGCTACAATGCAATCAAGATTTGTTGACAATTATTGAACCACCAGGTTTATTGCAATTTTATTTAAATAAGATGTAATAATATAGTATAATATATAGAAAATGACTAAGTCTCGACTGCTTCTAAGTGCAGTAAAAATCCTCGAAATTAGCATTTTATGGTACTATTAGGGTAGGTTGACCTAATTATCACACCCCACCGTACAGGGTCGTATTTCTACCTGACTGGAATAATATATAAGTATTCATGATGTCCTATTTGCCACAGGTTATATCTTAACCCATAGGGTAAAGTGCGGACCTGAACTATTCTCACCTCTGTTGGCATGGCCATAAAGGATCACTTTCGAGGATTTTTATTGCAGTCGGAGATAATCGATATGTCTAGTCATTTTCTTATAGCTTGAAAAATAATATTAGACCTGGAGCCGAGAGGGTTTTTGCATGTATCATAGGCCCCACGCCGAGGCTTTGGGTGTTGATAGACATCGTTATTCCCCACTTTGAATTCCTGGCATGGCATCCCTAAAGTGTAGCTTTTAGGAGGGGTGAATTTTTAAACGTGTAATTAATATCCATGCCTCTGGATCATAGGCTCCACTTTGATTCTTGTTTTATGTCGTCAAGGAGGTCGCAAAGTCCGCGAACTCAATGTGCCATACCAATATGGCGTCACTTTAGGCCCGCCATACTGACCGAAATGTGTAATTTTTCCACTGTGGACATGGATCATGGGCCCCACGCTGTTGTTTCGTTATCATTGTTAACATTGAACTGTAAACAATATTTCAAAACACCATACCTCTGGGGTGTCGCCAAGTGACCGATTTAATGGGGTAAACATGTCATTTTTAGCAATGAACATGTATAATAGGCCCCGGTATGGCCTTTTGGTTTTAAGATGCTCTGTTGCATCACTTTCGCGAAGATTACACTGCCATACCGATAGCGTGTCGCTAAAGGGGTGCCATACCGAAAAAACTATTTTTTTTTTGTTTTTAGCGACGCTCTAGAAGGGTAGGGCAAAATTGCTTCCAAAATTGTATTTACAGGTTTTTGAGGTCTTTACTTAGGAAATTAATGAAAACAAATTTAAGAAAAAAACTTTCCAGATCCAATATGGCAGACAAAATGATCTAAAATGCTTCATTTTTCTGAAAATGCGTACTTATAGGGGATCGAGGTTAGAGTTATTAATATTTTACAAAAATATTATACAAAATAAAACAAACTAATTATATAATTAAAACGCTCCTACAGGGCAGGTTTTAAATTTATTTTTTTAAAATAAAATACATTACATTTGTATAAAAATGTATCTTTTAAATTATTCTTCAACATCATTGAAAGATGCGTCACGATCGTCATCTGATGGGTCTGCATTGTAGTCAAATGCATCCACATCCGTTTCTGCAGTACCATCAGATGAAGCGTCGTCATCCTCATCTGCATATGTTTTTTCGTCAAAAATTGCTAATTTTGAAAAATGCATTGATCTTCTAATTTCAGTTCCAGTCATTATTGCATGATTAAATAACTAAAGTAATATCTTCATTTATTTATTTATTTATTATTTTTATTATTATTGTTATAAAAAAAATTAAATAAAAGTTGTAAATATATAAGTATTTTTTAAAAATATATAATTTTATTTTATATTAACATTGCTCATTGGTTAGTGTCGTTTCCTGTTCCTTTTGGTCACGCTCTTCAGTCTTAGATTTGTGATGCTTTTTTATAATTAAAACGAATGACGAACATATTTAATCAGATTTTTAATTATTTTATATGAAACTTTAATTTAAGTTGAATGTGTTTAATAATCCCTAAAAGAAATTATTCACGGTTAGTTTAAAAAAAGTATTCTATAACAATTAAACAATATTGAAATTTGAATTATATATTTAAAAAATACATAAATTTATGATAAGATAAAAAGCTTACATAAAATCATACAGGATCACAGAAACAATTCGTATTTGAAATAAATAAAATTATATAGAATTAGAAACCGGTTTAACTCTTTTTCATTAGAACTAAAGTTTGGAAACGTTTTTACTAAAAGAAAACACAAAATGGTGTTTTATTTCCAGACATTGTATTATTTTTTTAACAAAAATATTTTTAACATAAAACCACTGTTGTATTTTTTTAATACATGCCAAACATTTTACACAATATTATCATATACACATCCATTTAAAAAATATATATATTTACTATTCATTGTGCACGTTAGCGACTTGCCATGGGTATGGCAGTGATATATTCGTGCTTTATACTTCAAAATACACATAAAAATGCCGGTATGGCAGTGGGGCCTTTAAAACACTTGACCTATAAAAAAGTGACAACTTTGGAAGCCAATATCTGATGTTAGCGATATCGCATCGGTATGGCAGTGATATATTCATGATTTATACTTTAAAATACACACAAAAATGCCGGTATGGCAGTGGGGCCTTTAATACACTTAACCTATAAAAATGTAACAACTTTTATAAGCTAATATCTGACGTTGGCGCCATCGCATCGGTATGGCGCATTTCCTTGGTGGGGCCTCTTATACATGTTCATTGCTAAAAATGACATGTTTACTCCATTATGGCGGTCACTTGGCGACACCCCAGAGGTATGGCGTTTTGAAATCTTGTTCTACAGTTCAATGTTAACAATGATAACGAAACAATAGCGTGGGGCCCATGATCCATGTCCACAGTGAAAAAATTACACATTTCGGTCAGTATGGCGGACCTTAAGTGACGCCATATTGGTATGGCACATTGAGTTCGCGGATTTGGCGACCTCCTTGACGACATAAAACAAGAATCAAAGTGGGGCCTATGATTCAGAGGCATGGATATTAATTACACGTTAAAAAATTCACCCCTTCTAAAAGCTACTCTTTAGGGATGCCATACCGGAAATACAAAGTGGGGAATAACGATGTCTATAAGCCCCCAAAGCCTCGGCGTGGGGTCTATGATACATGCAAAAACCCTCTAGGCTCCAGGTCTATATACCAAGCAAGACTCTTTCATTCTTCATTTATGTCGCTAATTCTAACCTTTTTCGAAAAAACGTTACTTTATTTACTCTGTTAATCCCCTAAGTTCTGTCGGGTTAAATATGAAAAAGAGGATTTTTCTCCTGTCCCCAACATAATAGTTTCAATAAAAAGCAAAACTTAGTTAAAGACTTTGTAAGAGGGTTCTAGCAAGCACATTTGATAGGAACAAAGATGTATCTTTTATCGAAATACGCCAAATCGTGAGGTAATAAAATGATGTTTTTTCGAAAACGATTAGAATGAGCGACATGAATAAGGAATACTTATTTTTTAGTCAATAGTTAAAGGTTTGTAAGATGCAATGTCCAAAGTTTTTATGAATACAGGGCGTAAAAAAGGGGGGATCGGCATCAGTGTCACATTTACGGCCGAGTGATGATCGCGTTGTTAAATTTAGCAATGGACTTAGCAATTGTTAAAAGTTAACAACGGTTTAAAATGTTTAACAAAATGTCAGATTTTGACAGGTTGCCTACTAAAATCATTGAATAATACTGATAATGACGTTTTGATAAACATTCTTAACAGTTGTTAACTTTTAACAATTGCTAAGTCCATTGCTAAATTTAACAACGCGATCATCACTCGGCCGCTAGTCTGTCCCTGCAGCTGTAAGTAATTCACAACACTTTCTTTAATAGCCTTTAAGAGTCTTACTTGGTATTACTATAATTAAAATAAAGTTGGAATATACCCGGTGGTTTAATAATTATGTCTAAAAAACCGAATTCCTTTGGTTCTCTTTGGGAACCAATATCTCCGAAGAGGAGGCCTATGCGAAAAAAGTTTATATGAACTTGTAGTATTCTTTTCACTATTTTTTTTTAATATCCGGGGGATTTTCCACATTTTCCCGGACACCTGTGTAAAGAAAATGGATATAAATAGGACTATCTAAATGGAAAAAAAATAATGCAATGCAACATATCGCCTAATTCCAATTTAATTGGTTTGAAAGGGAAACGCAGCAGCCGTTTTACACGCGTCTCAGACAAGAGTGGGTGTAAAACGGCAAAAC
Source organism: Listronotus oregonensis (assembly GCA_019359885.1). Taxonomy (NCBI): domain Eukaryota; kingdom Metazoa; phylum Arthropoda; class Insecta; order Coleoptera; family Curculionidae; genus Listronotus; species Listronotus oregonensis. The sequence continues at coordinate 5,168 of JAHBCN010001258.1, read as the reverse complement.
ATTTTAACTATTCTTGCCAGCAAAAGGTTAACGATTAAATGATATTATACAGGGTGTAAAAAGATGCTCATAATTTTATTGGACGATAGTGGAGCTCAAAACAAGTCGAAAAGCTCATATGACATTTGTGTCACAACTTGACAGATTTTTGTCTAAACAATGTCAAAGTTTGAACTTTGAAAGCAATTATTTCTGAAAACCTGCAACTTTTGTCTTAATCGCTTATCAGTAGATTCATTTGCTAATAAAATAAACTAAGTTTCAAATGTTTCAATATACAAATAAAAAGAAATTAGTAATATTATTAATAATTTTCCCCCAAATTAAAATGTAAAAAACAATGGACAACAGAGCTACCTAGCTAGAAGCCTTGTGTAGTCAGTTGTAAATACGTGTTCAACGGCCGCGACATTTTTGGTTGTTTTTAAATCGGGAAAAATGCGGATATGTTATAATTTACAACTGTAGTGTCCAAGAGTTTTGAAAACGAGATGTGTGCAACCGAGAAATCTTATTCTTTAAGCAAAATAAAAAAAGTGCAGTTTTAAAACATAACAATTTGTGCTCTAAAAATGAATATTTAGCCTATTGTGGTGAGTACAATTATTTTTCAATTACAAATATTAACCAAACAAAAAAACAAAAATTAAATTCAAATTAAATATCAAAATAAATTGCAAGAAGTAATTTTTAATATTTGTATATAAATAAACATCTCCTTAAAAAAAGTGTAAATATGCAAAACTCGCAAAAACGTTCGACTGGCTTTGATAAAAAGGGCGCGGTGTTGCCAATTTTTTTTAAACTTTGAAAGGCAATATTTCGGAAAAAATTAACTTTTGACCCATATGTTTTTGGCTTTTTCGACTTATTTTGAACTCTACTATTGCCCATTAAAATCGTGAGCATCATGCTTTTTACACCCGATATAGCTCTAAGTGCCAAAGAAGTCATAGCGCGTTATGCTTTTGTCTATCCTGATCAACCAGTACCTACTTCTTAAATAATTTTAATATTTTTAGGTTTGAAAAGTCGGGCTGTAATAATAATTGTAAAAAATGTTACAGCTCAAAGGGAGACCTTTTTAAACAATTAATTTTTATTTTCGGTTAGCATTTGAAATTTCCTGCTTTTTATTTTTAAGAATTACATTTTAGTATTAACGTTTTATTTTAATGCCGAAAGTATTTAAAATACGAACAATAAGAATTATTGTCATCTTTTAACTTAGGTACTTTAGGTACCATTAAAAGCAAACAATGATTTAGCCAGAAATTTAGTACATGGTGGCCCGTTTATCTTGGGACACCACCTTATCCCATAAAATATAAATAATACAGAAAAAAGTTCCATATAATACTTTCTTAGTTTAATTTATATTTTAACAATATTTTACTTTTGTATAGACAGGCTACTCCATTTTCCGTGGACACGCATGACTTTCTTAATTTAAATGGGGCACCCTATATATTATTTCATTTTTTGATTTTACATAAAATTCTAGACACATTTTATATATAATGTCATATACTTAAGTCCTACCGTTTTTAACATATTTTAAATTTTGTATAAAAAATGACGTTTGGGGATCTTAAAATTTTTATCAATTTTTCGTATAAGAAAGCCTTTATTATTTAGTTTCAATTAGATTTCTTATTGAAAAGAACCTACTTCAAGAGATTTTTATAATATTTTGATGACTGTTTATACAGGGCATTCAAAAAATAAGATTAAAAATGAAATCGAGAAAACTGCCAAAAATATTTTTTTTTTCAAATGGAAACCCTTAAATTTTATACTTTTATCTTATTTAACATTAAAATTAAGGTTGAGTTTGTGTAAAGTTGCTTATTCAAAAATTTTGTAGCTTTTGAAATATTTCCGATATAATATTTTTCTATTGCAAAAATGCTATAGTCTGTTATATGGCTCTTAAGTTTTATTAATAGTTGGCTATGACAGCGTTTAAACAACAATTAAGTACTACAGAATGTGTGAAATATGAAAGAATAAAATGAAATAAACTAAAGACTGGAATTTGTCAATTAATTTTTGCATTTAACTTTTTGCTTCATCTCCTATGTCGTAAGATAAGCGGCCATTCTGTAGTGCTTGATTGTTTTTTAAACGCTGTCATGCCCAACTATTAATAAAACTTAAGAGCCATATAGCAGACTATAGCATAATAGAAAAATATTATATTGCCAATATTTCAAAAACTACAACATTTTGAAATAAGCAACTTTACACAAGCTTACCCTTATTTATAATTCTAAATAAGATAAAAGTATAAAATTTGGGAGTTTCCATTTGAAAAAATTGATTTTTGGCAGTTTTCTCAATTTCATTTTTAATCTTATTTTTTGAATGCCCTGTATGAACAGTCATTAAAATATTATAAAAATCTCTAGAAGTAGGTTCTTTTAATAAGAAATCTAATTGAAACTAAATAATAAAGGCTTTCTTATAGTAAAAATTGATAAACATTTTAGGATCAGCAAACGTCATTTTTTATATAAAATTTAAAATATGTCAAAAACTGTAAGACTTAAGTATGGGAATTAAGGGTAAAAAAAATCCCCCCAGTTTTTTTTAATAAAAACATATATTTTCAAATTTTGGATTAAATATACCATAAGATGTGTTTTTGGGATATTAAAACATGTTCTTTTTCCCCGGTTTTTAACCCAAAAAATCAACTTTGATTTTTAAATAATACCCTTTTTTTTTTTAAAATTTGATTTACAAATCATTTCTGATATAAAATTTATTACCCCCCATCCCTTCTGTGCTTTTTTTTGAGAAAATGGCGATTAAAGTTTCCAAAACCCAAAATGCAGTTTTATGGGAAAACAAATTGATATAAAAATTATTTTTTTTAAAATTTTTTTTTTTTCCCCAAAACTCTTTTTTGGAGGTCATAAAAAAACATTCCCCCTTTTTACCGGAAGTGCGGAAAATTGATTTTTTAAATTTTTCCCAAAAAAATTTAAATGAACACCCGTATTTTTTTTAAATTTGGTTTCTGGGCTCCGTTTTTAAAAAAAATATCCATCCTATCCTTGTTGGTTTTTAAAAAGGGTTGAAAGTCCAAACGCCCCATATTATGCAGTTATAAAAAAAAAAACGGAAAATTTAGAAACATTTAATATTTTTTAATTTAATTTAAACTATTTTTTAAAAACTTTAAATGAAAAAAATTATATTAAAATAAAAAATTGCTCCAAAGGAGGCCTTTTTTTGGGGTTTTTTAATTTTTTTTAAAATTTATTTGACCCCCTAAACTGCATAAGGGTCGTTTGGACATCTTCAATCGCCATTTTTCAAAAAACTAATAAAAAGGAAGGATATTATAAGATTTTATATGGGGAAAGCCCCCTAGAACCAAATTTAAAAAAAATACAGGGTGTTTTTTAAATTTTTAAATAACATTATTAAAAAAAATCAATTTTTAAAGCATTTTCCGGTAAACCCGGGAAAATTTTTTTTTAAAGACCCCCAAGATAGATTTTTTAGAAAAAAAAAAATTAAAATAAAATTTTTTTTATCATTTTTTTTTTTTTTTCCCTAAAACTGAAATGCGAATTTTTGGGAAATTTTTAAACGCCATTTTTTTTAAAAAAAAGCAGAGATAGGTAAGGATAAAATTTTAATTTTTTATCAGGATTGATCCAAAAAACCCAAAATTTTGAAAAAATACGGGGTTTCCCCTTAAAAAAAAACAAAGTTATGCTTTCCGGTTAAACCGGGTGATAGAAAATTTCTTATAATATCCAAAATCTCTTATAATATAAATGTTTTCTAAAAAAATTTAAAAAACCATATGTTTTTATTCAAGAAAATAAAGGGGGGGGGAGGGGTTTTTTGTTGCCCCCCTTATAAAAATTTATAAAATTTTTAAAATTTTAAAAAAAAATACCCCAAAAAAATAGTGTCCCTTTTAAAATTTTAAAAAAAAATCTTAAGGAAAAGGGAAAATTCCCCCGTTTTAAAAAGTAAAAAAATTTTTAAACAAAATTAAATTGGGGAAAATTTTTTTTGGGTTTTTTTTTTTATTTTTTTATTTTTATGAGAAAAGGGGAGGGGGCCCCAAAATAAAGGGGGCCAAATTTTTCATTTAAAAAAACCAATATCCCTGTTTTCTTTTTTTTTACCCCCCAGATAAGGGGGCTTAAGCCCCCCGGAGATTTTTTTGCCCCCCCCTCGAAAAAAAGGGGGAGTAAACCCCTAGAAAAAGTTCATTATTTTCCTTTTGTTTTGAAAATTCAAAAAGGGTTTAAATTTTAAAAAGCCCCCAGAGAATTTTTTGTTAAAAAAAAATTTTTTTTTAAGTATTTTGGGGGTTTTTAGAAATACTTTTGGGAAAGTAAAAATTTTTTTTTTTAAAAACCCTGTTTTTTAATTTATTTTTGGGTTCTACATAAAATTTATTTTTTTTTTTTGATAAGGGAAAATCCCCCCAAACCCAGTAGTTTTTTAATATTTTAATTTGGACCAGACAGTGATGGAATAAAAAATCTCTTTTGCAAAAAAAAGGAATAAAAAAAATTGAGCTACACGGGGGGCTATGTTGAAAAATAAAAAAAAAAGGGGGAAATGAATTAAATTTTGTTTTTAAAAACCTCAAAAAAATACAGTTTAACTTTAAATTTTACTTTTTTTTAAAATAAATACTTACATTATAACACGATCCCCACTTTCACGGGGTCAGGGGCCCCCCCCTTTTTGTGGTACAGGACATCTCTGGGAAGAAAATTTAAAAAATCCCCCCCCGCAGTTTCCCCCCCAAAGATGTTTTTTGGGGGCTATTCATTTTTAATTTTAAAAAAAATAGGGGGCCTTAAAAAATTTTAAAATTTTTAAAAAAAAAAAATATATTTTATGTCCAATATAAAGAACATAATTTAACGCAGAAAAAATTTTTTAAAAATTTTTGGGGTGGGCCCCAAAAAAAACTAAAATTAAAATTTTTTTTTTCCTCCTTTTTTTAAACATAATTTTGAACAATATTTAAAAACCCCCCCCTTATAACCCCAAAAAATACATAAGGTATATGGTTTTACTAAATACGAACCAAAAAAAAACATTCTAACATACCTTAATTTCATGGTTGGGCCTCCAATAACTAGGAAAAAATTTTTTTATTTACCCAATCCAAATCATTTTTG